>JABUIW010000126.1:148685-160515 GCA_013363375.1 Menidia beryllina | reverse complement strand
TCGGCCTCGCATCGTTCACAGCCAGTTAAGTGCTTCGTGGAGCAATGCTCCCCCCCCCAGTTTTATTTATTTCCAGCTCTGTTTTCAGGCAAATGCGCAATAGGTCACTCGATATTTGCACCTCCTTTGCTAGAAACGGGATCCAGATCAAATACGAGGGGCCTTTTGATAAACAAGCATGGAAAAAAGTGTTGCCGGAAGCATGTTAGCTTCACACGTTCAATCAAAAGTATCTGAAACCGTACTGACCCACAACAAAAAAACAGGCCTACAAACTTTCCGCTAAAGCGTCCACTCTTTCTTTCGCAGACTTTTTTAATTTGTCACCCCCCCCCCAAGGGACCCCCGGCAGCACCAAGCACTCTTAATTTTCAGGAGGGTGGCGGAGGGAAAAAAAAAAAAAAAACGCCGACTTTGCAATGAACGGACGCCGTCTCTCCCGTCTCCCACATTCGTCATTCGATAACGCACTTGACCTCATAATCAGACTGCCGGCGCAACAAGGCAGCAAACAAGTTATGTCATGTTATCAATTCATCCGACGTGACAAAGTAATAACGGCAATAAATGAGCACGCGCCGCGGAACGCCGGGCGCTGCAAATTGGAGCGCCGCTGTTGCCGTTGCCAGACGTGCCTCTCTACCCCCCAAAGAAGCAGCGATGAAGATGATGGAAAATCTAATATGAAGGCAGACAAGTGTTTACATTGCTGCTTTGTGCCTTTTACATCCTAAGTGCCTTCTCTCTCTGTGTGTGTGTCTCTGCGAGCATCCCCAGGGCTCGCCGTTCCAGCCAATATTCCACATACCAGCTTCATTCGATTTTTTTATGTGTTTTTTTTCTTGTGGCTGTGCTTGGTTGGTCTTGTCCGTTAGGCGTGGTGGTCCCCACCCCCGACATGTTGGTTTTAGAGTCCGGCCCGATCCATCAATCACAGGAGAAGAGCGTTTCAGAGATATTTCGGAGCGGCGCCGGAACGCGTCCCGGCACACATTTGAAACACCCGACCGACCTCAGCTGGGGTGCGAGCAACCATCCATCCGAGCTGAAATGGCCCTTTGATAAACGGCTTCCGCACCTCAATCAAAGCACTTTCAGTCCCCGAAAGTTTTTTTTGTTTTGTTTTTTGATCCAACAAAGCATTTGAAGTGGAGTTTAGTGAAGAAGATGTCGCGCAAGTTTCCGTCTCACCCGAAATTTCTCCAACAAACCGTACAGACAGCAGGACGTACTAGCGGACAACAACACAGGGAATCCAAATTTCCCTGTTCCGAAGCACTGATGCAAACCTCAAAGCGCTCCAGGTGTTTCAACAATAAAGACCTCGAGCGGCAGATGCCGGCTAACATGCATCCACACATTCTTAATGAAGAACAAGAGGGAAACGTGCTGTTTTGTACTAATAGGTGAGTGCACACGAGGCTGCCGGGAGTCAGGTTTTCAGCAGTTCTGTTCATTATTTTCTAAATACTGTTTTTGGCAAAAACAGCAGCGTTATACGTGCAGTTGGGTCAGGAGGATGGAACGTTCAGAGAAATTGGGTTCACAAGCATGGATGACTTGGCTTAAAATACTTGAGCGTTGGTTTAGTTTTGAGAAACTTGATTTATGTATTTAAATGGAATTATTTAACCTTTTTTCTTGCCAGTGATTTTGCTTGGACTGCCAAGTTAAAAGTCCACTTTTGAATGAAAGACACTTTTTTGCTTTTGGATTTTTGAAAGAAAAAAACAAAATCGTACTGGATTCTTTTGGGCCTCTACCCTACCTCTACCTGCCTATTTAAAGGCATTTCAGTGAAATGTTCAAATGCATATTTTGCCCAGGCTAATATTGACTTTTTCCTAATTGCACTGGGATTTATACTTTTCTGCTTGATAAACTCATAAAACATAGACAGAGCAAAAACTGTCAAAACTGGACATAAACCCAATCAAGATTAAAGAGGCTGAAGATCATCACGTGACTGTATCATTTTCCGTTTCATGAGCACCATGGAGGATGGTTGATTGATGGAATATCAATGAATGGGACGTACCAAGCATCCAGTAGGGGGTCCAGGGAGTTTCGGTGGCGTTCAAGTAAAACATGTCAAGAACACCATATTTTTTTGTGAGATATTTATCAAAAGGAGATTACCTGGCGATATTTACTCCACCAGAGAGCGTATTTGTAATGGAATTGAAATTGCCACCAATAAACAACCAGGACACTGAAAACGCAACAAAGACTTGCAAAATAAACTTATTAAAACTGAAACTCTAACACTAAACAAATACAATCACACATTACACAACTTGAATAGTATGCAAAACGGCAATAATGGGGGAAAGAAACATACAAGAATTTGATAACGTTAAACAAAGGACACAAAACCACTACTGAGAAATGTTTAACAACTGCCAAGGCACTCCTCATTGCGACCACTCAAAACAAAACCCAAAGGCAAACAAACCAAGTCGCTTTTTCTTGCGTTTGAAAACAAACTAAACACGTTCGTCAAAGCCTACCCTCAAAACTTAACTTTATTCCAAAAATAAATGTGACACCGACGTTCGCCTCAGTTGGTCTGTGTCTACGAGATTAAAGAATAAAGGCTGAGCTAAAGTAAGTGGGACAACTTAGTCCTGGATGCTAATGGGCACTTTTATGCTAGTGTTTTTTGCTCACAATTCATTTTGTCATTTCTCAAAAGCATTTCTTTATAAAGAACTCTGTATTTCATCTGACCTCTCAAAAGAATAAATCGTCTGTTTTTAAAACTAGAGAGAGGGGTGTTTAATAAACATACACTGTTGCGCCAACTCTTCAGGAATTACGGTACCGAGACGCCACGATATTCAAAATTCATGATGTAAATTAATCTTGTCGGGGACTGGACGCTTATATTCAAGTCCCGATATAGGCATTGTAAAAACTAGTGTGTCGGCACAAAGCTCTTTTCTTTTTAAAAAATATTTTTTTCTGCTCTATGGTCGCATTAGAACTTCCCAGGTACTCGTTCATGGTCCAGGAGTCACAGTAATGAGAAGCCTGCGCGGCCAATTATGCTGAGTCAGGAGCCTCAGAGAAGGGTTAAAACTGGAGAAAAGAGGAAGAGCTCCCGGTGTGGAGTAATTATTACGGCATCCTGAACTTTAGGGTGGCCATATCCCGCCTTTATCAGTGGAGAGTTTCCCTCTGGTTGGCTGTTAGGTAATACAGCAGACATCCCCCACTTGCGCACAACTTCTAAACGCGCCGAGCGGCGACAATAGCGGCGGCAACTCGGAAAATGACCAGGTATGTTCATTTAACACCTCCTCTCTCCCACTCGTGATCCTGTCAGACCTCGCCGATACCGCTTCCTCCTCAAACCGGAGACGAGGCCCAAAGTATACCCTGTCATCTTTAGCTTGTAATTGCTCAACTTGCGGCTGCCCCTCCGTTCTCCCGAGCTCCGGCAATTACCGGAACACAATGAGGCCGGGGCTTTTTCTCTGGCGGGGTGTAGAATGTATATACTAATTCGCAATAAAGTGCTACAGCTGTCAGTGCATTTTCTGCTCGGTTACTTCGATAAATTGGAACTCCGAGAAGGGAAAATGGGGAATATCGTATTATGTGGTTCCCACACTAGACGTTTTGGGCGGACGGAGGTGGGGGGGATTGTAGGGGATTGTGGGGGATTGTTGGGAGGGGGGTTGCCTCTTGCAAACACAATTTTAAACAATTCCATTTCCAAAGAGAGAAAGTGACTTTTCATTTCGGAGCCAGGCGAGCCCCGATGCCTCGCTGGCTCCATAATGGATTTCACTTTTCAAGAAACAATTATTAAGGGTTAGGAATAAAACGGAGGGGGGCGCGTGCGTGCGTTTTTATTTTCAAATTACGCAAACCGACAGGAACAAAAGCGCTTGATTACAGTCGGAGTCTTCCTCCTTTTGTGGCCGTGGCTTAATCTTTCTCTTTTTTTTGGGACATCCTCTGACCCCACTGGCTTCCAGATGATTAGTCACTTCTCTCCCCCCCTCGCCCTCTCCCCCGTTTCTCAGCACTGCTGTCGCTCACATCTGCTCCCCAACGCCTTGCCTCGGATACCCTCTTCCAGCGGGCCGGAAGCTCGCCGGACGCCGTCCAGGAACGCTCGCCGGAAGCGTTTCGGAATCACGGCTCTAATGATGCCACTGCATAATGCAGAGTCTGCGGGGTGACGACGATGATGATGATGGTGATGGCGATGGTGGGAGGGGTGAAAGAGGGAGTACCCAGCAGCCAAATAGGAGCGGGAGGACGGAGCCCCGGCCAGCGTTAGCAGTGTTTTTCTGGCGCTAACAGCTGCCCCCGCCATCAACACAATGGGGAGAGGGAGGAAAAAGAGAAGGCTCCTTGTTAGGGATCATTTATTAACCGAGATCATCTTTTGGTTAGCCTCGGGGTAACGACTAATGTCAATGGCAGATTTCACAGTCGTCTAGAGAAATGAACTAGATTTGCCATAAAGCCCCCCCTCGGCTTGCCGTACGCGTTCATTTGCCGGAATCGGCGAACTTGGAGAACTGTAAAGAAACCACGAGTCCTGGCATAATACACCCCCCCACTCCACCCCGCCACCTCCCTACCAGACACTGACCTTTTTCTCTCATTATGAGGGTAAAAAACAAAAAAAAGAACCTGTCAATGTGGAGTCCCCCCTCCTCCCACCACCACCCTTTTTTTATTTTTTCTTACTTCTTGTTACACGCATACACAGACAAAAACAACCCCCCCCCCCCCATGCTGCTGCCATCGCCCCAAGGAGGTTCCCTGCCGGCGGACCCCCGAAAAACAGCCCTCCCGCGTCTTATGGTCCCCCTTTCCTCCCCTCTCTTTCTTTCTCTTTGGGCCGGACACAATGCGCTCGCACACTGTCCACAGCCCCCCCGCCACCCCCCCCCCCCCCCCCCCCGGCCCATGCAGCGGCGGGCTCCCGGCGTGGGGTTAATTGCAGGCGAGGTTAACAAAACAGGAGACAAAAAAAATCATTTTCCGAAGAGGAGGCCGCGCCCGGATGGAGAGCGACCCGAAATGAGAAAGAAGCGTTTGTGTGTGTGTTTGTGTGTGTGTGTGTTCTCCGACCTGGGTCAAACGTTTGTTTCCAAATAACAGTCGCCACCAGAGCAATGTGGAAATGAAACTCTAAAGGACTCTACTCTATCAGAGCTGGCATTCAGGGTATCCATTGCTGATGCTTTAAAAGAAAAACATAGAACGGACATAGAAGTGGCTACATTTTATGAACCATTTGAGGAATATGTCGAGTTAAATTGGAGGCATCTGAAGAAGTTGAACCGTCCAGCTGTTTTGTTTCTAGTCAATGCCTGTTTACATGCCTACGGTTGTCCGCAATTTAAACTGAGTAGCTGTTCTGGCACGAACCGGTCTATAATCTACAGAACTGGAAGACAAAAGTTCAACGCAATCTGAAAAGTGGCCACTGGATACCAGGAAATCCTGCTCAGTACTAAACGGTTAAATGTATCATTCTGGAGCAAAACTGATCAGCCAGAGATTAAGATTTTGAATTTTGCCTCAAGCTTTGTTTAGATCTCGTCCAAGTGTGTGCAGGAGTTTGTTTGGAGTTTGGGGTTCCGGTTTCTCTCCACATTCGGCGCTCGGATGGGAGAGCGGATGTAACATTTAGCCGTTAATACCAGCTGCCCGAGTGCTCGTTTTCACATGATTTAATTGCCCGGCAATATCCCCCCCCCACCCGTCAAAAAAAGCAACGCGCGACTCGGAGGAAAACGAGCGAGCACAAGTGGGAGAGTTAATTAGCGACCTCGTTAGGGACCTGGAAGTGTCTGCCGAGGCCTCACTTTGTGTTTCCCGTGTGTAAGTGTGTGTGCGTGTGTGTGTGTGTGTGTGTGTGTGTGTGTGTGTGTGTGTGTGTGTGTGAGGCGCCTTTGTCTTTACGCCTGCGTGGTGGTTGACAACGAGGATATCCCTAAAACACCCCGATCTCTCCCTGTACGCGTGCACGATCAGCCTGACCAATGAGAGCGAGGGTGGTCTGATTGTGGGCGGGGCAAAAGGTCACTGTTATTAACCGAAAATTTAATTCACCTGGAACACTTTTTTTGAAAGATTGTAATATTTTTTTCCGCCCGGATGTGTCCTGTAGTTTGAGATTCTCAGCATATCTGAAAAGGATTTGCCCTGTGATAAAAAAAAGACGACATTTAAATAAACGACAAAGAAGGTAAATACAAAAACAAAAATAGCTAATTCGAATACGGAGCGCTTGTCAACAAAGTCATTTAACAAAGTTTATTTCCGTGTTTCCGCTCTTCTGCTCGGTTGGACGTCCTGGAATTTTTTTTTGCTGTTATAAGCTAGGGTAATCCCAATGGATCATGCGCAGAAATCGAGGAGTTTGGGGGTGGGGGGGTCAAACCCTGTTGGTTGGTTTTGGGGAGCATTCAAGACCGGAGCCTCTGAATTATTGAAGGCATATGAGTGTAAATAATTCACTGATCGCTAAACGGCGCGACAGGCCATTCATCATCACGCCGCGTCGTGCCTCAAGTGTGTTTACGGCGCGTGGGCGGGAGGGAGGGGAAGGTTAACTGAAGGTTTGGGGGGTGCGTGCCATAAACGGCGGATTCCTGCCTGGGCGTCGCCGGGTTTCTCCGGAAGGTTCCGGAAGGTTCCGGACACCTCACACGTTAGACTTTGTGAATGAAAGTGCTTCATCACCAAGCTGCTTTACATTTTTCATTCCAATGATCGTGGCCTTGCTCCGTCTGCTTTACGGCGGGGGGGGGGGGAAAAAAAAAAAAAACGAGAAGGAAAAAAAAAAGTGTATTCTCAATGGCAAAGAGAGAGTATGGTGACAAATTGCCATAAGCAGGCGGAAAGCATGCAAATGCAGCAAGGAGACAAATGTCCAACCTTGTGTTTAGTCGGAAGCTAAGGTCACCCACCCCCCCATCTATCACTGTTCTAATCAGCCGCACGCAGGCGTGATGCAAAGCTCCGTACCCGCTCCACAGATAAGATGGGGAGACGAGGGGGGGAGATAAAAACTAAACTGATAAAAAAAAGACTCAACAAGTAAACAGTCGTACCGCGGCACAGACAGCTTTTCTACCCGCGCCATTTTTTATTTTTCGTCCCGTTTTTGACACGCTTCCCGAACCCCGGTCCAGACTTTACGTCGGTTTTTTTTTTTTTTTTTTTTTTTTACTTTATGTCGTTTAAAACCCAGTCCAGGTCTGGACGTGCGTAGGAAAGCGTTTGGTTTTAACCGTCAACGGGGAAGTCAGCCCTCCCAGTCACTCTACTTTTATGAACTTTGACATTAAAGAAGCTAACAGAGGCCCACAGAGTCTGAGATGTAGCCCCGTTTTTTTTTTTTTTTTACCATGTATTTATTCATTCAAACGGTTTCTCTGAGGGGTTGCACCATCCGACCTTGGGGGGGACTTGTCAAGACTTCTGCTGCTTTTTTTGAAGGGGTTTTTAAAAAATAACAGTGTCATTTACCAGTGACGTTCTTCTTCTTTGTACTGGCCTTCATATCAAACCTTTTAGGAAGCAAGAAAGGTTCTTTTTGGTTCAGCTTTGGGGTGGGCAGAGACACTGGCAAGACCAGACAAGTGTTTTTTTTTTTCTTACAAAAACTTAAAACGAGGCTCGAAAATGAGCTTTTTCTTGGCCCGTGCCACAAGTTATCATATGGTGAGAAATTTCATTAACTCATCATATCACCCGCTTTCATTGTTACATCCACCTCCTTTGCCCTCCCCCCAATGAGTGCTTCATTTGCCCCCGCCAAGCGATCCAGAGATAGTCGAATTAGAGCCTCGCCCCGCGCAATTAAAACCATATCACTGCTCGAGTGTGACCCGTCCTAATTTAATCGTGCTCCGGAATGATTCACAAGACCCGTTGTGTAAATAGCCCGGGCAATGGTGGGAAAAGGAAAAAAAACAACAGATTGGGTTTGTTGAGTGCATCACTTTCCCAAGACAAACATTTGGAGATCTCGCTCGGCTCGGCGCGCCACATTCGGGCGTGCGGCAGTAATAACTCTACAAATGAAAGATCAAAAGACGTGGCGGCCTCCCCGGGGAGAAGGTTTACACGAACCAGGAGAGAGGAAGCGCTGCCTCATGCCTGCGAAGCCCATAAATCATTCAGTTCTTTCCGTCAGTCCTTCCTGACCGACACCGAGATGGATCTTTGTGACAAGAGAGTTTACAGCTAAAAAAAAAGGGGGTCTGCGTGCGTGTGTGTTTGTGTGTGTGAATCTGCGGCCTTTCTCGCTTGCACTCCAAAAGAGCGGATAGGGAGAATAAAAACGGTCCCACTTCTAGCTGTCGGAACTTCGGGGTTTTTGGTTTCGAGAACAGTGCTGGGAAATAATTGCAGTCAATAGAAAAGTCCTCGAAGAAAATCCAGTGTGTGCGGTTTGTCCTCCTCCGTATGTGTGTGCCTCTGTGTGTGTGTGTGCGCAGGCGCTTTTGTGTACCCGGGTGTCGGTTGGTACAAGGTAAATGGGTGTGTGCTCATTAATCTCCGAGTTTGCGACGGAGCAGAGTGCCTGGGCAAGCTGCTGAATGTTTAAGCAGGGAGCTGTGCATGTGATTTATTGGTCGAAATGCGCATTAGGGCCAATTCGTAGCCATTAGCCCGGACAGCTAAGGACGCCTCCACCTCCCATTACCGCCACAGACAGTGGGCGGGGCCCCCGGGGTTCCCGGCGCAGGGCTCGGGACATTTTGTCCGGCGAGAGGCGAGCGTGTCCAGCGATTCAGTGATGATTTACGGCCCCTCGCGTGGTCACAGTAGTCCTTTCTGTGGCGCATACAGGGTGCCGTTTTCACAAGTCCGAGCGCACACATATTTTCTCTCTGGCTGCTTTGGCTTGTGAAACCAGGCCGGTCTTTCACAGCTCTGAAGCCCCAAAACTGACTCAGACGAGGAACGTGAAAGGAGAACCAAAAATCCGCCTACATTTGGCCTATTTCTAACCATCTAGCATGGTTCATACTAGATTCGGTTAGCCAAGGGGACAAAAGTTATCAATTTTACTGTTTTATCAGCAGCTGAAACGGCAAGAAAGTAGATCCATGTATTTCTGGAGTGTAGATGGACACAAACCTGTGTGGTGTGCCAGGGAGACGGTCGTCTCTGAGACGGACCCGGTCGAACAAAGGAGGGTTTTATTCTCACACTAGTCTGATCAGTACAGAGTGATGCTTCAAATCTCGAGAGGTCTCAAAGTGGAATATCTGAGAAAGCTCTGCGTGACTCCGGGTGCGGTTCTTCTTCTATCTAGTGCCCTCAGCTTCCCATATCCGGCCTCACTTTAGGTCTTAATGTGTGTATCCCGCCATCCCATCCTTACAGTTGTTGTCATGGGTCTGGAGATTCTATGAGTCCTACCATAAATGGTCAGCATGGGTCTGCACAAATCCCTTACTGATACTCACCCCCCAAGATGCCGTAACTTGAGAATGTGTCTCAGATCATCCCTGTGGAAGTAAAGTGAACTCCTTTTTTCCCCCCTTTTTTTTGCTGATATAGTACCCCCCTTTTTTGCAAATGGTTGACCAAAAAAACAGTTCGGTGTTCCATTGTGAAACATAACCCAAAAGGTGGTAGAGGCAGATTAATCAATGCAACCAAAATTTAAGAGGGAATCCGCTACATGTCGCGCGATAGGAATGTTCAACTGTACCGTCATCCCCAGGGAATTATTGAGGTCATGGCCTACATTTACACGACGAGCCCTGGGACACCTGTCAGAACAGGAGGATCTAACATAACCTCCCATCCAGATGACCACGGCGGCGGTTTATATCTATAAAATCTAAGGATTTTTGAGATCTCGGCGTCATTCAATAAATCTTTGTACCAAACGCGTCTCAGTAACCAACTTATTGGCTTTTGCCCATGGACCACCACAAATTCATGCCCAAGTCCAAATGATCTAGAAATCAAAATGAATGATCATCCTAGTGGCTCCGGGCACTGACCATTTTTCAAACTTCTCAAACTGAAAAGATTGGAAAAGTGGACATGTTGTAGAGAGCTCTTTTTTCTTCTTGGTTGCCAACAGATGATCCCACAGGTGTCTGTGTCTACCGAAGCCACTAGAGGTCAACGATTTCCTAAACTAGAGTTTCCCAAAGTGCTCTCTCAGTGTTCTACGGTGGCTTTTCTGATAACGGCAGTATCCGCTGACAATGGCAAAATTGTGGCCATTCCCATGTTTTCTCTTTGTTCTTTGCTTTAAACTGAGCTTGGCTTTGATCATCTCTGCATTTACTCCAGGATGTAGTTCATAACAACAGTTATTTTGGGAATTGTTTTGTTCCTGGTATAGCTGTTTTATCACGTTAGGTAGACGGTGCGTACTTTCTTTGGCCTTTTTTTTTTTACAGTTTGTGTCCATTTGTGTGCATTTGAGAGGCTTATCTGTCATCGTCAAATGTCAGTTTGTGTCACTGGAGAATACGAGTAGGCTGAACGGGGGGGGGTGGGTTACGAGCGGTGGCAGGAGGGGGAGGTGGGTCTCCGTTAGGTAGGGGTATCGCAGGGAGGGGGTGTCTATTTTGGTTGAGGTAATCCGTCCATTGTGCTGAACTTCTTCATCTGTATCAATTCATTGAAAACACACCAGCCCTGTGGAGTGAAACTGAGCCTGCCCGATCCTTTTCTTGACAGGGCGACCAGAGAGTGAGTACCGCGGGATGCAGGGGGGGGGGGGGGGGGGGGTGGTCGGTGGGGTCTAGAGGTTCAGATTGGGATCCGTTGGGAAGGGGAGGGAGGGAGTAGCGGACCATGGGAAAAACACAATCCTTGGCCCCTCTATGGCACTTGTTCCACCCCACTTCACCCGCACACCCACCCTGTGTGTGCCACTTGTCACTGACCCTTGCGGCCCCTTTCTCTCCCCCCCCCCCCCCCCCCCCCCGACCCTTGGGCCCCACTGCTCTCTCTTTGGGCTGCAGATGTGCGCCAGGGACCTCGCTGACCTCCACGCTCTAAGACCCCTTTACCTCTGCCTCCGATGCCCGGGGACGCTGAAGCGTGGTGGGGCCCGGGGCCGCGCCCGGACCCCCCGGGGTCCCGTCCCGATTGGCCAAAGAGAGAAAGGCCGACGCAGAGGATCCCTTTTTTTCTTTGTGTTTGCACAAAGGGGGAAAAGAGGGGCCGGGGCAACCGAAGGGGAAAACACAGAAAAATATGTCTCACCGAGACACTTTGTGGTTGTTGTGCGCGCACACGCCGGCTGTAGAACGAGGGGGGAGGATTACCCCCCCAGTGACAGTATGCTAATTGGTGTAAGGCATCCGCTCCCTTTGCCACCGCGACGACAATGTAAGCTTTCATTAAAACGCGCAGGAGAAATACTTATGAAAATAAATCATTACCACGGACCATTAGCCCGTCATCTTTCAATAATTGAATTTGTCAGCAGTATCCTTTTTTCCCAAAGCCAGAAAAAAGAAAAAGAAAGGAAAAAAAGCCACGCTGGCGTTCTGATGATGAAGGGGATCACTAACAGTCTGCGCGCCTTCATTAAGCCCGTCCTTCGTCTCCGGCCTGTCAATCAACACTGCCGATGAACCCCCGAGCCCGCCGACAAAGCGCCGCCGCCGCCAGATTGATGCCGTCCCCGGTGGAGCCTCATCGGCGCCGTTGACTAACCGCTCTGCCGCCTGGCGTTTCCCTAAACCTGGAGCGGTGGTTACGGCGGGGAGCGTGGCCCTGTGGCGTGATCCAGCGATTCCAGCAGAACGTAGGAATCGTGGTAATCGCGGCGGGCTCTGAGGGATTTCTGCTTTTCTTTTTTTTT
>JABUIW010000126.1:128141-143685 GCA_013363375.1 Menidia beryllina | reverse complement strand
ACTCTCCCCTCTCCTCTAAACAAGTGTCTAGGCCCCGAGAATCCAAAAGGCTTTTCACGAACGAGCCCCTTCCCGGTTTATGTAGAACGAGCGTTTCCATGGATATCAAATCAGCCAATGGCGGGGCAGGGTGCTGAGAGCGAGGGGTCTCTGGGGCGGCCTGTCTTTTTAAACAAGGCCAGACACTTCACAGACAGGGAGAGGGCCAATTAATTCTGCCGGGGGCAACGCTCCTAGGTTAGCATTTGCTTATAGTGATAAATTGGCGCTTTGTACCCACAGTAAACTACCTGTGCTCCCCCCCCTTCCCCCGTTTTGGCCGGCTTGGCAGGTCCAGGAGTGATGTCACGGGGGCTCAGGCTGATTAGTCGGGCGTGCCGCGTCCCTTTTCACGGGGTCACCGCTCTACTGTCTGTGCAAAATTAATTAAAAAGCCGGCCGGGTTTTCGTGTCGGCGCTAATTCGGGCTAGTCGCTAACATCTGCCGAGGGGGGGGGGGGAGATGAGCAAATCCCTGCATCAGGGTGGAAAATGTCCATGGAATTTGACTCAAATATGCAAACGGTGAGGAAAGCAAAAGCAGCTCCTGCAAAAAAGGCAAAGCTCACCCCACAAAATGAACAAAATGAATCCGTGGCCATTTGAAATGTCAAAATCCAGAAAAACTAATCAAAGTCACTTTGGTATTCTTTGGTCTTTCAACAATGTTTTTCTTGTTTTTTTTTTGCATTTTTCTTACCTAAATTATGAACTTTTCAGTGAATAAACTGCATTACAATGGGAGATAAAACAAATAACTGGAGTTGAGTACCAGCTATTGTTCAAATCGTAAAAATCCTTTTGCAGTGTTGAAATGATTCCTCCAGATCAGTCACTTAAGTCAGTATTAGTTCAATAAGATGTATTTAACCTTTTTTTTTATTAAACAAATCACACATCCTCAACTTCCCCTTCATGAGACCAGCACCAGATCCCCAGTGTGTCATTTCCAGTCGCTGACCCATTGGACTGGACCCATTTCGAAGAATCCACACATCTAAGTCCAACAAATCTAAAGTGCGTGTATTTTAACTTCATTCAGGAGTCATAGCATCAGCCTTTTACCAAACACATAACAGAAAGTTAGTGGGTTGGAGTGGGTTTTGATATGCACTCTAAAATCCTACGATAAACCTTTTTCCATTTCAGAAAAAATGTCACTATACTATTACGCACAACTTCAAATTCCTTTATTTATTCAGTTTAGAAGGAGCTTTTACAAACACAGTGGGCAGGGCCGGCTCAGGCCACTGGAGCTGACCAATCAGAGCGGGCTACCTTTTTAGGCAGAAGCATATCCTTCTAATCTTTAGTTTTTTTTCGTTTGGAATATAGGCAAATCGGAGATTGTAACTCTCTGTACACTAGCTGTTAGATGGAGACTTTAAAGTCATTGAAAACCACAGAGACAAAAATGATTACATCTGAGGAGGTCAGAGAGGCCAAAAAGCCTTTTTTCCCCCTAATATTACTTTCTGATTTAGTTAACTGTGACTTTGACCCTTTGTTTGGTTATGTTTTGGCATCTAAAACACATTTGGGGGAAGGAAAAAAAAATCCACCATCTTGAAACTACTAAGTTATGGTTAAGCCAATTTTTTCCCTTTGAAATACCCCCCCTCTTGTAACATTTCCTACATTGAGAATATCTTATATCTGCAGAACAGACAAATTAAATGGAGTTTTGCCTTAAATTTCATGTCGAGGGAGAGGAACGGATGATAACGGCTTTGTGAAATCCGCAACGCTTCACTTAAAGTAAAACATAGATGCGCCACTGGCAACACTGGGGTCGGAACTCTTCAAAGTACACAACGATTATGCGTACACGTCACTCATTTTGATTCCTGCACCCTCTCTCCGCGTCTTCCCCGTTATATAACGCTACCGTGACTGGAAGTAGCCCGTGGTAACTCCGTTTGTTCGACCATGTGGTCTGAATTTAGCCTGCCTTTATCTCCCTTCTCCCATCCGGCTTCCTTTCCCAACTCTATGTTTGCTAAGTGGTTGCATGCATGCACGTGTCTTCAGAGTCCAGTGGATATCAAAGCAGCAAAAGGGGAAGAAAAAGACAGAGAGGGGCATCTCGGATATTTTATTTACTCATTTAAATATCCCTTCCCGGTGCCTCGTTATTTCTGCGGCGGCGGTGTAGCATGTCAGACATCCTTCCGGCGTTTCAATTCAATTCAATTTTATTTACATAGCGCCACATCACAACAACAGTTGTCTCACAGCGCTTTCCAAACACAGCAGGTCAGACACTACTCTGAAGATAATTACAGAAACCCAACAATTCCCACCATGAACAAGCACTAGGCGACACAGGCAAGGAAAAACTTCCTCTCCCCCCCTAAAAAAAATCTACCCCGAGGTCCGAAGGGGGTCGATCTTTTTTTTTTTCTCCCTCCCATCCGAGCAGCAGGAATGAAAGTCACGGCCAATTTCCCTTTTTAGCGCCGACACGCCGATAAAACAACACGCCGGGCCACAAAACGGTCTCCAGTTAGGGGAGCAGGATCTGTGATTGGGCGTATCAAAGGGCAGCAAGAAACCGGGGTTCACAGGGACTCCCACGGTTAGGGACGTGCAGACCCACTTCATCGGAATCCGATTGACTGGTTTTTCAGTGCCGCTTTATATTTGCTTAAGTCGAAAAAATGTAAAAAAAAATAAACTAAAGTTAATGTTGCGTGCTTTGAAGGGTAATTATCTTAGAGATAGAGACTTAGACTTCCTTTATTGTCGTTGTACAAAAAACACAAGGTGAATCTTGACAACAAAATGTCGATTACTTGGCTACCAGTGTGACAGAGCTAAGACCTTATTCCTACTTAATAAATATGTTTTCTATATCTAAGAGCTAGATATATACAGGCTAACAGCATATACAGCGGGGGAAATAAGTATTTCACCCCTTGCTGATTTTGCCGGTTTGCCCACTTACAAAGAATGCAACGATCTATAACTTTAATCATATGTACATTCTAACAGTGAAAGACAGAATCCCAAAGAAAATTCCAGAAAATCACATCATATGAATTTATAAAAATTGATAACCATCTGATGAGGAAAAGTAAGCATTCTTTGTAAGTGGGCAAATCTGCAAAATCAGCAAGGGGTCAAATACTTATTTCCCCCACTGTATATACAGTGGGGGAAATAAGCATCATGAAATGGTGACCAATTCCAACAAGGAATCCCTATAGGAATCCAATGCAGGTGAACATTTTTTATTTTGTTTGTTGTTTATTTTACAATGTTGCAGAGAGAGTTATACAGATATAATTAAAGTCTCAGGCAGCAGAATCGCTCGATGCAAAAATCCCGCAGACCGAAAGTTTTCGCCTGTAACTCGAGGCCCACGTTACTTTCAGCTGACGGGTTTATCAGCACGGCTCGCTCCCGTCTGGAGGAGCGCCGTGCAGCCTACGGCTGACTAAAAAAGCGAAAGTTGATACGGTTCCCACTGGCAGCGACCAGGAGTTTGCCCCTCATGGGGGGTCCTGAGAATGTCACTCTCAGACTGGAAACCCTTTCCTCGCCCTCCACTTCCACCTCCTTCAACTATTATACGCACCTACATTATCTCCAAATGTCACCCAGAGTAAAACCAATAGGAGAGGGGGAGTTTATCAAGGAGGTATTATACTCCTTTGGGTCCCTTTTTTGCTTTAATGAAGCATGTTCACCCAGACGAGTGGTTTTTCGCTCAATGATTTTTTTTCTGAAGATTTGAAGGGATGTCTAAATGTGTTCTCAAGACTTTCTTTTTTAAAAAACTGTGTTCTTAAACTTCTCTCTTTAGAGATATAAAGCACCTGCTCTAACCTGATAGTGTTATTGTACTATATGACACTGAGCTTTCGCGGTTTTAAAGTGATTCTTATCAACTTTAAATGAAGCTAACGGCATATTTTGTTGTCATTATACCCGTTAAACAAAAATGCAAAAAATTAGCGTTGATTGGACTCTGTGACACATTAAAATAGAACCTGTGAGAACCTGCATACAACTGGTAATAAAGAGAAAAACACAAATATAGTTTTGGTGTTTAACAGGATAGAATGTAGCATATTATTATATTACTTACTGAAAACACAAAAATAGCTTAAAAAACACATCAAATACAAAAACTCGTTTATCAAAACACAACGAAACTATTGGCTAAACACAACAGAAACTTCGACATGTAAACAGATTACTGGAAACAAAACAGTGCGTGAAACCTGAAACGACCATTACAAAAACAAACAATGTTTATAAAGCACAACGCAGTCAACAACCTTTCTCTAAACTTTGCTTCAAACGTGTTTGTTTTCTTTTGGACTTGACATGTTGACTGAAATTCTACTTGTGTTCTACTTGTTTGTAGCTGCTTCGTGGCACGTTATTTGTTATTTTGTGGAAATTGTATTTATTCATTGATTTGTCTGTTTATTTACTTAAAAGGTTGAACACACACATCAATCAGGATGGAAGGACGGTTCCACACTTTTTATATCACTTTTTAAACAGGTGTATTGTCCTTTTTTATGGTTTAGAAACATTTCTTGGTGTTTTTTTTTGCATATTTTAGTTTTTTATTCTGCTTTTATCTCATGATACTCACCACATGGTCGTAGTTTATCATTAACAGAAACAAAGTGCTCTACCTCTCTTTGTCTGTTCGACGCTCAGGTCCGTTTAGTCTGTTAAACACAGGACATGAGCCCATTTGAACCGGCGTGTACTATTTTCCTCCATGTGCGAGGCTCATTAGAGCTGCGGCTTTCTAGAAAGTGACACTGTGAATGGTGGGAGAGGGGGTGAAAAAGTTTTATTTTATATATTTTTTTATTTTGCATGAACTCCGAGTTCCATTGGAACAGTTGGATATGACAGATCTTTCCTCAAAGGCTACAAACACCTGGTGGTTATGGGTTTTGACAGCAGACATGTCATTCTGACGCCCCCCCCACACTTCAGCAGCACCCCAAGCGACGGCTTTTGTGGACTTTTTCTAAACACTGAAATTGTCAATCGAGTCAGTGGCCTGGACGAGCTCTTTCTTTGTGACGGCGGGGCTTTAAAACGGTGCCAACCGAGCAGCATGGACGAAGGGGTTTGAAAAAGGGACAATGAGGTGGAAAAAAAAGAAAAAAACCCTAGCTACCTGGGAAACAAAACCGGGGGCAGGCGAGAAAATGTCGAAGAAAGGGAAAAGGGGAGGAGATGGGGGGGAAAAAAAAGTGTCACCGAGCGACCCCTCCCTCCCTGGCCAATTCCGAGTCCTCATAGTAAGCGGCAGGCCTTTCTGGTCTTGAGAGGGGACTGAAAGGGAGAAAGGCAGGGACACACACAAAAAAAAAGGGAACAGAAAGAAAGTGTGAGCCTGTCCAAGAGAGGGGAGAATAAGAGAGAGGAGAGTAGGGAGAGCGACTTGAATCGTTGTCATCATCTCCGTCACGTTGAATAGGCCTAATGAATGCAAGGGAGTGTCGAGGAGCCACGGCCAGCTCTATCGAGGCAGGTAAAACCGCCCCGATTTAATTGGGGAGCAGGTACTGGAAGGGGCCGTATTACTTTAATTGGGTAGGGGCTCTCTAAATGGAAAAGACAAAGTATAATGGCCAAATTGTGGCGCACAATAGCACTTATCCCGGGATTGTATGCATTCGCTAATCTGCCCTGGAATGAGGCAATTCCGAACAATTTTCTCAGTGAAACCAGCTGCAGAAAAAAGCTCTCCTCTCTCCCCCCAATTCTCTCCTCTTTCTTTTTTAAAAAAAAATCAATTTATTTTTTATTTTTTTTTTTGTTCTCTCTTGGGAAAATGTAAGATTGAAACAGAAAATACCTTCACCGGGGCAATCATTTGCCACGTGTGGAAAGCGGATACAGCAGTGAGTGGTTAAGGCGGCGGGGGGGGGGGGGGGGGGGGGGGGGGGGCGGGGGTGTGTGTGAGTGTGGGGGGGGTGTCTTTGTGGCAGGGAGAATGGACTGCAAAGGAGATAAAGCGGGGCTCAAAGTGGGGCCTGTCATGGTCGCCAGCGAGAGAATAAAGTGATGACATTTACAGTGACAGATGAGACTGCCAGGGAGAACTGCCCACTATTTAGAGGGAGGAATCTGATATTTAGCAGACATGGCCTCTGGTAATTAACGGTGGACATGTATTTAGTGGCTGGGCCTTGTCATTGTTAATGACAGGCTTGGGATACCGATATCTGCCCCGATCTCGATGAAACCCAGCCGGCTACGCGAGCCTCGCTTATGGAGTCCCGGCTATTTTTTCTTATTTTTTTATTTGAACATGCTGCCTGGGAGCTGAACTGAAAGAACCAGAAAAAGCCATCTCCATTGGAGGGAATAGCGCCGCAACCCCGGTCCCGTGCACCTTGTCACCAAAGAAAATGGAGGGAAGAGGAGCAAACGTCTGCACCAGACAAAAAAAAACCCCTCCCGTCTCGATGGCCTCCGCACTTCCTGGCGGAGCTACGGGGATCGGAGCTGTAGAGCAAAATAGTCCGACTGAAGTGAGAATGATTGCCCCGTTATTGCCCATTGTCCCTGCAGGTTAGAGCGCGGAAAGCATTGTGTGTCCTCACGTTGAAAGGGGGCCTGGAGGGGGGGTGGGGGGGGGGTTCCTTTTGCCCAGGTGGCTTCAGCTCGGAAAAGATGAGCAAAACCTGCTGGACGTCACGCTTACTAAAAGGAAACCCTGCCGAGATATCGCCGCTCTACAGTTCCCCCCCTACCCCCCTTACTCTAGAATCATGTTCTTACCTTTACAAACTCAGCGCGCAATTCATCCCCTCTCTCCTTTCATTCCGCCATCGTTATTCCTTTCGTTATTCATTCCGTCTCGCGTCGGGCGTCGTAACAACCCAACAGCCTCATTGTCCCAAGAAGGCAAACCTTGGCACATTGTGCGACGGCTAAATTGCTCTCGACAAAATGCACCCCTCCGGTTTTATTGCAGGCATCTCTTCCACCATTTAAACGTCCGGGTATTGTGTACGGATTACAATGGCTAAGAGGGACCGAGGGACAGCTTAACCGTTAAGAGAAGAGTCTATAAAAAAAAACTCAGCTCGGAGAGTGGCGGAGGTTTTTTCGGGGAAACATAGGCCTGCTTTTTCCACCTGGCGAGGAGAGAGTCTGAAGGAAGCGCCGGCCGTCATGAATATTGCAGACAGAGGAGAAGGAGGCAGAAGCCAGTAGCCAACTCCAGAATAGAACATTCCTGTATATTAGATTACAGCACAATGATTCCTCAGAGGGAAACCTTTTGATTAACTTGTACCAAGTGTGTCTAGCAATTAGTTACACTCTACAGTGGGTAATCCGTCGGTATCAGTACGTCTCGGTAATGATATGTAATTAAAAGATGAATGAATGTGTTGCTCACGTGTAATACAAATTGGATTCGGAGTGCACTTTGAAAATACACCCTGCTCACATGTATTATTCATATTTATTAGATCGACGCCGGCGTCCGTCACCTTGTCCTGTCGGCCCTCGCCGCTTTTGCGGAGCAACCCTGCAAACCGTGTCTGCGGAGTTTAGTTTCTGTGTCTCCTGTGTGGGGAAAAAAATACAAAAAAAAACGGGTACTTCAGCTCTGGGAATCAGAGGGGCTCAGCTATCAGCACCCCCTGGTGTGGAACCAGCCCTGAAAGCCGTGGACCCCCCACCCCCACTCTCACGCCTCTACCCTTCAAAATCAGGCTGAAAACTTTTCCCTCTGATATAGTTTTGCCTCTTAGGTCGCACACTGCTGGGGACCTCCACAACGCCACCGTTGTCACTCCCACAGCTTCTATTTTTCTCTCTTCCACACTGTACACTCTCAGGACGGGGTGACGGGATCAATAATAACATTTTCGTTGAGGGCTGTTGGCTTGCTTAACTAGGAAACAACCTGGCCCTACGTCGATTGAACCAGTTGGGACCAATGGTCTGCCTTAAGGTACCCTGAGAAGGAATTGGGATTGGCGTTCGATGTTCAAAGAGTTGATCTGAGAGTAAACTTCCAACTGGATGATATTCCGTTGGGTAGGCAAGAAACTACTTGGTTATAGTACGGGAATGAGCATGATTTGGTCTTGAATATAGCTTGAATGACCTCACTGAAAGAAAGATTACATTAGAATGTGCATGCTAGTTGATACCAAGCAGTCCTGACTCAGCGTTTTTGATGAACTCGATGGGGGGGGATCAAGAATTGGCCACGCGACTTTACACTCATTTCGGCTCCAAACTTATCCGTACTTTCTTGTGTTTTTACACTGGCGTGCAGATGTGGGAGCGAATCGGTGCGATATCACTTTCTCACTTGATGTTTTTGCATTTCTAAACAAAGCTTTTGCATTTTCACAAGTCTGCGTCTCACCAATCGCATCCCACATGTCATTCCAGCACATGTTGCTCTCAATGCCTTCTTTACAAATCAGGTATTTGTCACTTTTAATGAACGTTGCTTCACACTTGGCACAATTGCAATCTGCCGCGCAGACGTTGTTTAAAGCTCCGCCGCGGCTTCTGTTTAGACAGAAGATTCAAAAAGGTGTTATTTTGTTAGAGGATATATTTTTAACACCATCTGACCATCAAAAAACAGAGCTGAAGACGTAAGAGCGGATGAGTTATTGTATCAGATTCATTGGGAAGAAACGTAATTAACTACAAAACGAAGGCGCGCCTTGAACTTGAAAACGCAGCCAGAGCGCCACTTTAAAAGTCTCCCTTTGTCATCTGCTCTTTAAACGATTCTGTTTTTATTTTTTTGGTCAATTATCAAATTTTAAAAAAGCAATTTATTCAATTCATCTTTAAAAAGACAAAACATTTGCCTGCCCGTACACGTATTTTTAACAGGTAAGAACATTCGATTGAAGCAACAGAAAAACATGTCAACAACAAAACAAGTCTTCTCTTGGCCTACTTTGTGGCTTAGTTTACCACTTTAGGATCGTTTATTTTTGTTCATTTAGAACCATCTATGTTTTTAATGTTTTTTTAATAGTTTCATGTTAACATTAATCCTGTAAAATGAAGCGACTGCTTTGCTGCTGTAATCAAATTCTTGTGATGAGACTCCATTTTGTGGGAAATTTGCTTTGGGAAATTCACAAAAGAACGACTTCGTAATTCTTCAGAATTTTTTACCCGTTTATTTTAAAAAAAGGAGCCTCATCTGAGCAGATGAACCCCGACGCTCGATTCAAACTGATACATTTGATTTGAAAGCTTCTTTGTGTCATTGCAGATTGAGCAGAGTCACTAACATTACACTCAGTTAAGTCATCACTAAAAACAGTCTGGATAATAACGAGGACATGTTTGCCCTCTCGGCTAATTCTGCTCTTAAATTTGAGTTTGGCTCGCGGTATTTTGAAAACAAAACCGGTTCCCTTCAGTCTTTACTCAATATGGATCTGAAAGGGCTCAAAGACGGTGATGTTGACTACTCTCTACAGCCGAGCCAAGAATATTTTGGAATTGGACTCGTATGCGTAGAAACCATCATCGGTTGAAAAAGCACCACTGTAAAACTCAAGAGAAGTATTTCTCTGTATCTTTTACGGCGTGGGTTTGAACAGGCCATCTTCATGCCTCCCCCCCCCCCCCGTCAGGCCTTTTGCTCCGGACTGCAGTGCACATTGGCGCTCAAAGCCTGCTCTGTTTTTTGGGGGGGATTGGGAGTTCCCTCCTCTGGAAAACCAGAGGGCTACATTTCGACAGCCATCATCCATCCATCAGCGCGGAGCGGATGAATCGGACCGTTTCTTCTAAAGAGTTTCAGGACCAGGAGTCGGCTCTTGAGCAAGGCGTTCGGATGAAACGACACAAACGTGACTGGCGGGTGAAAACAAATAGAGCCAAATGAGTAATCAGGCCCCCGCTTCCCCCCTAAACATCTATTACAACAGAAGAGCCATTGCTCGGAGAGGGGATGCAGACACTACGGTCTGGTCGCGAGGTAATGCGAGCCCGCCTGACGGATGGGGTGGGGGTGCTGGCAGTGTAATTTGTTCTGTCTGGCGGAGGCACGTTGTGCTGATGAGGGCGGGGGGCGGGCGGGCGGGCGGGCGGACGGGGGCCTCAGTACACTTGCTCCCAGTACGAATCCAGTGTGAGGTTGCCTTAGCCCCATGTGGCTGTAACATACCCCCGTCCCCCGGCCATGTGGGCCTCCACCGGTAGTCCTGACTGCTAGATGCATAGATAACACACATGCATACATGCACAGACTCCAGGGAAACAGTGTTTCCTTCACTCAGAGTGAAACACTTTCTGTGACAAGTCAGAGATTTTCTCCCCCACTATACCCCTCTCTCTCGATACTTGGGTTGTTTTCCTAAGCGGTCTCTCGGTGGACGTCCGTCGGTTGGCTAACGGTGACGGACGGGAGTTGGGCCGACACGTGTCAGAACCCCCCCCCCCCAGCAGACGAGCCCGTCCGGGCTGCGGGCTGATGGGAGCCGACAGCCAGGTAAGATCCTCGGGCGCGATAGAAGTCGACGGAGGATTTCTAGGCTCGGCGAGGGGGTTTCATCAGTGGAGGATTTCTGGGTCCTTCAGAGTGTTTCATCACTCCCGCTGCGCTGATGCGCGGCAACAGATTGTCTGCCCGTGTGCAGGTAACCGCGCCGGAAAATTCCGACTTTAAAACCCACCCCGCGTCGACGCGCTCCGTCCAGAATCAATTATTTTACACCGCAAAGAACCTCTTGTTTTCGTTGGTGTTTTTATGTACATATAAATATCACCACTAAACAGGGCCTGCTCTAACTCTTGCTCTTGCTTGTACACAAACACAATTTGTTGGAGGTGTGGAAACTTTACAAAGACCCGGTCTGTCAAGGTCCTTGAGATTGGTTTGAGTTTTCAGGAAAAATCCACAAACCACAGGCCACAAGCAGGGTAATGGAGGCATTTCGGTATCTAAAACGGAGGTTTCCAGGGTCAGCTTGACCCAAAGGCTTGATTCAAAAACAATTTGGTTTCAAACGGAAGCTTTTTTTTTAAGAGCACGGCTCAGCGCTATCCGAGTCGGTCCGAGCCTTAGCGTGGCCAAGGTTACACAGGTAGAGTTGTTGCCTTTTGCATTTTGAATTAAAGACGGAGGGGAACCTCATGATAAACGGTATTGGTTGGGAGTTGGGAGGGGAGCGTTGCCGTGTCAAGTTCGGTCAGTCTTATTAACTGCCAGTGATAATGTTTGATTCCCCAGATTAGAATAGATAATGAAGAGGACCACCTTGGTAGTCTCGAGCATTACCTGAGACCATCAGCAAGGGAGCTGAACAATAACCCTAACCCTAACCCTAAAACCCCGCACCAACATAAAAACTGCTGGTAGAAGTGACTTATGGTATTTAACTCATTGACTGCCAGCCATTTTCAGAACAGAGAGTCGCTCACTGCCAGAGTTTTTTGAGAATTTTGACTGATTTTTCAAGAGCCACAGAATAGTTTGTGCTTTGACTATGTAAACACCGAACACACCAAAAGAAAGAGTAGACTCTCTTCTATCATCAGGAAAAAAGATTTTGTTTCTACCTTATTCCGTTCTTCTTCGACGTGCGTCTCACCGGCGCCATTTCTCTCATAGCGAACCATTGCGTTTGTTTTTATTTGCTTACAATCTATGCTAATCTCCCATCAAAAGTGGCACAGCTACCTAAAGGGTAAATTTGTTAGTACATACTCTGTCTAGAAGCCGATATTTACGGAAAAACCTTCGCCGATCGTTCCCCAAGCCACTCGCGTTGAAAAACATAAAAGACGTCTATAGACGTCTTTGGCAGTCAGCGGTTGGATTTGAAAAGACGTATATAGACGTCTTTGGCAGCGAATGAGTTAAGTATTTAAGGCTGTTTCTCAACCAAATCACAAGTTTTCTTTTCCTGATATCTGTTGATTACTATGAATATCCCACCTCTGAAACATTTAACCAAACTTTAACCAAGCTTGATTTTGTGTATGTCAGACCCTTTTTTTTAAACAACGATTCATTTTGTGACGGTGTTCTGGTTCCAAACAGAACTAGCTGCTGGGGTTCCAGTTCTCTCAGGTTTATTTACTCTCCCTGAACCCTCCTTCCCTTTCAGCAGGGAGTGACATCATCCGTCCGCAGAGAATAATCAAGCTTGTGTACATTTCACGGCGCGCGTCCGGCCATGGGCGCTTCACAGCTGGCCGGCCAGGGGTCTCATCTGTCGCGGTTTTTCGGACCCAGGGCCGAACCGGAGCGAGCACAAAGTTCAGTTTGACTTTCTCCCGGTAAATAAAGGTGAAAAAGAAGTGCAGGCCTGTGTGTGTAGAAGCCGTGCGTGTGTGTCTGTGTGTTTGAAGCGGAGCACCTTTGAAGGCGGCGCTGCCTGCGAGCTGTCAGCTCGGTCCCGGAATGGAAAGCGGCGGCGGGTTGTCGGGGGATGAGGTCAAGCGCGGCTCTCTACAGCGAGCAGGAGGGAGGAGGGCAGCGGTGGCGGTCTGGTTCCAGGGATGAACCGCCGCCACAGTAAATGTGTTTGCGGGGGGGGGGTGGGGGTTGGCTACCGCCAGCAGCAGCAGCAAGGTCAACACAGCCAACCCCTCGCGCACAGAGCCAGGCCTCTCTTCCTTTTTTTGTTTTTGTCGTTGTGTCTCAAAGATTCAGGCGGAAACGTGTTTGGACGCGCACAGGTTTCAAAGCGCTAGCTCTCATTTGACCCGGCCTGTTATTCTAGAAGTCACCGGGCTGGACGTGGCGCAGGGTGGCTTCTGGTGCTTCGAAACTTTGCTCCCAGCGAGGGTTCGGGAGCATATTTTGTCCCCCATCTCCAAAGAAACCGTCCCGAAATGCCTTTGAGGTGCCGGTAATCTCGTTATTGTCTCTATATCTACGTCGTTTCCATCCCTGTTACTTATTAGTGCTCTTCATCGGCCATCAGCCTGTCAGCTGCCAGAAGGAGAAACGCTCTCTCACAGCATTAAAAGATTCCCATCATCCCTCCTTCTAGTTAACAGTTCATCCACAGCTCCGAAACGCCGCCGCCTTGATCGTCCCCGTTACCCACGGCATTGTCGCTTTCGCCGTATCTCTTGACACCTCTTTTCCTTTTTAGTTGCTTTGTTTCTGGGTTGCGCGTTACGTCGGAGAGTCGCCGGGCTCTGACAGAAAAAAAACTCATGTTTATGGATTGGGCGAGTTGGTTTGTCGGTCTTTGTAACAGGAGTTCCAAATATCGCGTCAAATTAAGGGGAAGACTTCTTAGTCAAGCGTAGTCTTTAGTATCGCACTCCTAATGATCTTTGCTTGTATTATATATACTTTAATCTTTTATTTTTGATTGGCTGCTTATGTTGCGTGACCTACACCACAACCACATCAGATTCTTTGTGTTTAAAAATATACTTTTTACATACTCTGAATTCTGATCTCATTCTAATTCATATGATTGTTCTGGTACGAGAAACCTAAACTGGGATTTCATTGCTTTTTATTCAACTTTTTATTAAACTTTTACGACCCGAAGCCACAAATTCTTCCTCAATCACAAACCTGCGTGACTCATATTGTTTTTACAATTGAAGCCTGGGTGTGCTGCATTTCGAGATAGTCGGAAACGGGTGATTGACAAGTCACGAGGTCGGTCCCGGAATTACACTTACCGTGCAGTTTTACGCCGTCTCCAGTTTAATTAAGCCGACAAGGCATGAAAGAGAGGGAGGCGGGCGGTGACCGCAGCAGATCTTTGGACTGTGACACGCCTCACCTCGAGAGCCGTCGTCAAACAGGAAGTTAACAGTGTCGACCATCCGTTCCACCGAGTCACCCCAACAAATCGCAATCGTAGACCGTTCCCCCATTCGTATAAAGCTCTGAAGGTATCAGGATTGTATCAGGACCATTATGTGTTGTTGTTTTTGGTTGTTGTTCTGTTTTGTGGCTAGGCCAACCTCCTGAGCCATTGGGCAGACCGCTGCTCTAGCTGTTAAAGGCTGGAAACAGCCAGTGGAACAAACGGCCCCTAATTCAGCGAGAACTTTCAAAAGCTGCCTCACATTCATCCTGCGTCCTTGGCCTTTGAGAGCCTTGTTTAGAGAGTGCTTTTAGTTTGATTTGTGCCCTTTATGGATGTTCTTTTCAGGGAGATCAATCTCCCCACGAAGCCCTCTATTAACCATTTGCCCGGGCTATGAAAAATGTATTAATTAGAATAAGAGCCTTCTGGGTGGCATCACGTCACTGGGACAGAATATTTATTGGCAGTGGGGGCGCTAAAAAAAAAAAAGAAGAAAGAAAAAAGGGCTTTTCTCCTGAGATGAAGTCGATCTGCCATAAATCTGACCGCCGACAAAACTTGGGAGGAACTGCTAAAGTTTGGTGGAATGGTGCGCCTGCAGCGTCCATAGCAAATGGCGGGATGACTCTCTCTTGTCTTTGGCTGGATAGCTGTCAAAAGAACGGCTTACCAAGATAGCAGTGTTTCGGTTCGGAGGGGATCTTCCTGTGCTAGTTTGTCCGACCTGCTTGCGGCGGGGCATTTTGGAGGGCCCCAACCTCCACCCCTACTAGTGTTTAGACACCTGCTCAGGAGGAACTTGGCCTTATACAGTAGAACCTCTACTTACGGTTGCCTAAACATACCAATTTTCCAACATTCAAAGTGAAATTCAATCAAATAATCGACTTGACACCCAAAATGAATTTCCAACATACGTCGAAGTCATAGAAATATAAAAATTTAATAAAAATAAATAAGCTAAGTTAGTTTAAAGTTAATGTAGTGAAAGTTAGACTAAGTTAGGGTACGTACTGTATCTCAGTCTCCACCTCTACCTCCACACCGACTGTCTCCAATAAATACCAATAAAAACTCCCTTTTGTTGATTATTTCTTTATATTTTATTTCTTTGTACATCTTTTTTATATGATGCTTTAGTTTTATTGCTATGTGTAACTATCTGCAGTATTTATTAAGGGGTTATGGTAGGTTTTTGTGCTGTGGAACGAATTATACGAAATACAATGGATTTTTATGGGAATATTTGATCCAATATACAAATATTTCAATATACAAAGTAGGTCCCGGAACAAATTAAATTCATATGTAGAGGTTGTACTGTATTTTGAGAGCATTAGGACCCCTGCTGTGTGGGCTCATGGACATCATGTGGCGATGCGGACACCTCAGCCAAAGCCCAAACCTAGAACCCACTTCTGTTCGATACCAAAAAAAGCCAGCGTCCTCCACATCAAATTTACTCTGAGAATGTTAACCCCCCCCCTCCCCTCTCCAGTCTCATTTGCAATGATTGATTAATATCACAATTAAAATTCCTGGCCGGGATTGGCTTTGATTAATATTCTCTCCCTGTCTCGAGGTTCCACACCACCCATGATGACATGGAAATAAATAAACACGCGCCGCAGCAGAACTCAAAGAGAGAGACACGAACATCTACCCGGGATCTTTGGCGGGAGAGTCAGGGACGGATGGGGGGGTGGGGGGTGGGGTGGGGGGGGGGG
>JABUIW010000126.1:84623-107817 GCA_013363375.1 Menidia beryllina | reverse complement strand
AAGAAGAAGAAGAAGAAGAAGAAGAAGAAGAAGAAGAAGAAGAAGAATTCCTCCACTCCAAACGCGCGCTTTATCCTCGCTTTATCCACACGCCCCCCCCCCCAACAACGGAGGATTGCGCACAAACACCTGGCACGGGGGCGGGGGTTAATGACCGGGGCGGGGGGGGGGGGGGCAGGCCAAAGAAAACACGCCCGTCAACACAGAAGTTACAGTATATCTCCCCCCCTCTGTGAAAAACGAATGAATGACTATGGCTAAAAATTTACGGCCGCAGAGGAATTATTCATCGGGGTTTAGGCCAGAAGCGCCGAGGCTTGGTCAGATGCCCGGCCGCCTGAATTATTGAGACGCGCAATGGTTTCAAAAAGAATACTCCTGAAAAATGCGTGCCTATCAATTTTCAAACACGGTCATGTTCACTGATCCTAAAAGATTCAGTTTAAGTCATCTAATCGACATACAGATAGAAATTCTTTTTCTCCTAAGGAATGGTCAAGTTCATATTTAAATGTATCCAGCTGATTTTTTTGTTTTACAGCCATAGGTTGTTTACTCTGGGCCCCTGTCTGATGGAGCTTTTAGTGATAAGCGAAAGTAAACGTTAGCAGTAAACCTCTAACCCTCGGCAAAAATGGGAGGAATTGGGTTGAATTGCACTGAAACAAGCAGCGTTCTCAGTCGTGGTGAAAGGTTTGATGCCCAGATGTGTGGCAGCTGTTTTTTCTCTCTTGGCTCATGTAGGCCGCATCACTGAACCACGCTTGCCAGATACATTCCAGTTTTTGTTCTGACAATTGTGGCAAAAAGTCAGTTTGAGAGGGGATTTTTTTTTTTAAAATTCAAATTTTTACAACCCACTTTTTTTATTTTGGTTCCATGACAGTTTAACCCTTTTAAAGCATGATCCAAGAATAAAATAAAACAGAAAATTACTTTTTTTTTGGTTTGAATTCCTTATTTGGCCTTTTAACAAAACATTTTTTGCATAAAAATCTAATAACTCAATCTGTAGTGCCTTTAACAGCTGGATTCTGCCAAATATAAATGGAATTGGTACCTGGAAGGCTAACGATTCCCCCAAAGAGTTCCAGAAAGCCATCACACAAGTGTTGTCTGGAATTATTTAACACATTTAGTTTCCAGGAAACCCTTTAGTTGGTGCACTGAGTCACCTTTCGCACAAGGAGAATCCACAATGAGCGTATCAAAGCTTCGTAGAGCAAGTGCATACGCCGTTTCTTTAACTCAAACACTCCTCCAGCATGGCCAAACAACTCCCGCAAAACTAATAGAGAATCTTTACAGGAGCGTTTATCTCTCTCCACTCACTAACCGAGTTTCATTTCAAAGTCTGATGAAATGTGTTTTAATAAGGAACCGCAGAGCAGATCCCAGGCAACCCCCCCCCACTGTGGACCAGGCGGGCCCTCTCCCAGTGGGTGGGGGGTTCTGGAAGCCGTTTGTTGCTGTTAACTGCATTGTCTTTCATTATCAGTCCTCGGCTTCATCTTTCATCTCGCCAGACACTGGACGCGGCGAGCTAATGAGTAAACGTAGCCGGGGGGGCGACCGCGCGCAAACAAACAAAATGCAACTTTGATGAGTCGCTCATTCGCCCGCCTCCGCCAGGAATTTTACACGTCCCGACCGTCGATTTCACCCGTCGACGGGGGCGAGCCCGGAGCTCGGGAGAAGGGGGCCGGACGGCCGGGGGGGGTGGCAAGATACGAGCCGGGGGCTTCACTCGCACCACCATAAAACTTTGAGCACCCGTTAAAACATTTAGTGTTCCGAGGCAGAAGCGAAGCCCATAACGCTGAGAACGGGGGGTGGGGGGGGGTTGGAGGGGAAACAACCACCGTTTCCAACACCCCCCTGACGGTCACCTCGACCCCCCCGGGGTTAACCGTTCTAGCTCTCAATGTGCCACCAGTCCGCGCCCTAACCCAGCAGATACGAGCCACTCGCCGGATGTTTCCACTGGATCCACGAAAACGTGTGTGTATGTATTTGTGTGTGTGTGTGTGTGTGTGTGTGTGTGTGTGTGTTCCACTCGTCTTCTCTAAGAGCGTTCCTGCGTGTGAGTGTGACTCTGTTCAAAAGGGTGAGTGCGTGTAATCAGCCCCCGAGCGCACCGGACTAAAAGGCCGGGTCACCGTTTTTTAGCGAGACGCCGCGTATACCCCCCCCCCCCGTCCCCGCAATCGCGGCGCTGAAGTGGGCCCTCCCGGCTCAACCCGAGAGCTGCGAAAAAGGGCCCTCAGTGCTCGTCCTCGCCGCCAGCCGCTCTCCAGCCTGAAAGCCCAGGTAATGCCTCCCAGATCAGCGCCATAACGCGCCAAAGAATCCGCGCGTGCGAGTTAGCTCGTGTGTGTGTGAGCGAAGTAGTGCTCTAAGGCAGATGCTGTGCGTTTATTGCCCTCTGCGAGGTCTGTAGACAGCATCGGCGGCCATCTTGACTCGAGACCGGACACCTGTTGTAGTCGGCAGCTTCACAGAGGCCGGGTTAGAAGCTCCGCGCTTTGCTAGGAATGCCGCAGTTGCATCTAATTAAAGAAGCACCCTAACCCCCCAAAACCGCCACTTTCAACAGGTTTCAACCCTAATAACGGCAATTTATGCATAACGGCACAAATCCAGGATTCCGGTTGCATCAGATTCAGTGTTTTGGATCATAAAAAATAGGCTGGAAGGATGTTTTTTTTTTTGTTTATTTGTTTAGTTTTGTTTTCCCGAAGGGGTTTCGCTCAGATTTAAGGTACAGTGTGGCCTTACTGTGGCCTGACTACCCAGCCATAAGACTCCTTGGAGTCCTTGGAGATCATGGGTTACAGATCTATCAATCCGAATGGCCACCCACTGTCCAAGTTGAAGGGCTGGAGTTCCACTCTTCCTTGAACCCTAAATCCATAAGGACTCTTTACATCGGCAAGACAGAGGGTGAGGACAAAGTGATGGTGGTTCTCCTGAAGTAGCTTTGTGTGTCTGTTTCACAGCTGTCTACTGCCCGCAAGTGTGCCTTTCTGGGAGGATTAACACATTTCTAAACTGTCAGTCAGAACTCATTTTTCAGTGGAGACCAGGAGAAGGTTCTAAATTGCGGTACCGGCTCAGCCAGTTGCACTGACCGTTCGTGGACCTTTTGGTGGTTCCCATTAAATTGTGGCTGGGGAATTTGTCATGTATGTAGGAAAATAAACAGTTGCACAGCAGAGAATCTAAGCATCACGAAGGATGGCGCTAAGCGAGCTAATTTGCTTTGGTTGGTAGTTTACTTACCTGGAGCACTCCACTCGAACGGGTTCAAGCAATCCAATAATCCAATAGCTGTATTTGGCAGATTTGGTTCTCCATCAATGGTGGGGTGGACCTGTTGGGGTCAATGGTGGATTTAATTTGAATAAAGGAGCATTGGTTGTTGAGAGCATCTGGGACACCTTTGAAGTGTCTATTGTACCTGAGGAATAGACATGGTTGGCGATGACAATTGGCTAGGGCCCCTCGCTCTTGTCAAATTTGGGGTTTGGTGAGATGTTCCACATTTGTTGGCTTTGTTTTGCAACTTATCCTCGTCGCGACGGGCTCCGTTGGCTTCTTAGCCTAGCACAATAGGCATTCAAAACACAAGGACGGGTGACTCTTCCACGCCGAGGATTTCCCGGGTTCTTTCGCGCTTCGTACTTAGCAGCTTTCCAACCGTAGATCCAAATCCCTCAACGGGAGGACTTCTCCGGCTTGTGTTTTTGCCCAATTCTCGTCCCGCGCCTGCGGGACAGTCGGTAAACGCTGCCTCCGGTCCGTCTGGGCGCCTGTCAGCGGTACAGCTTTATTAGTTTTTGTCGGAGTACAGCGCGCTGACAGCACAGACAGCCGAACACGTAGACGCTGACATGGCTGACACTGTGACAGGCTGTCAGAGGAACGCAAAGCTGAAGGCTTTATCTGCATCACAGATGATCTATAAATAAGTGGTTTGGATAGGATCTATGGAGCGTGTACCCCATTAGTTGTTCCCCTCCTTTCTTCTTCTTCTCTGGAGTCTGCCTTGCTGTTTTTCTGTCTTTACCTCCCTCCATCTCTGGCTCTCTGGCTGCCTGCCTACCTCTGAGCCTGTGCCTGGGAGTTGGCTGGGGCAGAAATAAACCACAGTAATGGCTTTGCTTTGCAGCTAATCTTGTCATAAGAAGGTGCGGCCCTCGGAGGATAGCTCCTCGCGTGTGATATCCTAATTTAAACATCAAAAGATTCCATCATTAGGAAAGCGCGCTTCCAGCCCCAGTTTTCAAGGGAAATGATTACATCTTCCCGCCGCAAAAGTGGAATGCGAGGCGACGTTCCTGTCAAGCGCGCACACAGATGAATCTCTCCGGACTTGATGTTTGTGCACTTGAAGGAAAACATCATCATTAGCGGCTTTCTCTTCTGATAGACGGAGCGACGGCTGGTTGTGTCGCACCCCGCCGTGGGCTCTGATGACGGCCTCCGTTTGAAATGGCTGCCTAGCATTTGAGGTTTTTTGGGAGCTCTGCGGGATCCCCCAGGTGCGAACTGGCCCGTCTTCGGACAACTTTTCTGCGGGGCCTCGAAGCGCCGCGTCGCTATCGCACTAAAAACTAAATGTCTAAATGTCGTAATAGTCTGCAAAATTAGCTAAATTGAAAATGTGACAATTGAACCCCAAAAAGACATAAAACAGTCCAAACAGACATTACAGGCTCAGAGGTACAGAAGTTAACCAATGAACTTGAAATGAATACCAAGAGATAGAAAAACACTTGATGGTTAACTTGGCTGGTTAGAAAGAAAAAAGTGAAAAGCCCAGATGAGACCCAAAAAAAGCCATAGACGGTCTACACAGAAATGCAAAACCGCCATGAGGTAATAAAATGACCACAAAGGGCATCCAAACCAATCAGTTCAAACAACCCCGGTGGGAGGACGAGGTCTGACCTGTTGAAAACTCCACGAAAGTTGACCAACAAGATGAACAAAGTCAATTTTCACAACTGAAAACTTTTATGATTTGGTAAAAACAATAAAAAACATTTGAACTTAAGGCAATAGATGTTTTTGTGCACGATACTTAACTCTTAATTCATCTTTAATTTCTTTTTTGTAAACTCAGATGTTCAACAAAAGTAGGCCCGTCAGATTTCCTTATCTAGCTAACGCTCTATATCTTCACATAGTCATAAAATCCCAAACTGGTCAAACTTCAGTTCAAGAAAGAAGAAACCCAGTTCTGAAAAGCTGATAAATGAATGATAAAGGTCTGATAGTCACCTATAATTTTCATATAAGTAAGCGGCGCAACCAGTCATCTGTAAGGAATTATGCAACAGATTGGATTAAAATGTAAACCTGCCTTACGGTGTCTGATTAAGTATTCAGCGGGATCGGTGGGGGGGGTTTGTGCAAGCGATTCGTGCTAACACAGAATTCAAAGACAGACAGAAAATAGACAAAGTGATGGAGCATCCATGGAAGTTCACCGTAGCTCCAGTCTTTTTGCAACGGAAAATACCTCTGCGGTGTTTTCCTCAGTTCTGCGCCTTTTAATTAACTAATACTGAAAGGATTACACATTTATTCTGAAGAAAGGGAAGACTTAAAAAAAAAAAAAAAGGAACCCACGCAGCCTAGCTTCAGGTTTTCAACCCGACTCCGGTCTCCTGCGGCCCTCCCGTATCAGAAGTGAAGTGTTCATTTGAGACGTTAAAGCAATAAGGCTGGCACTTTGAATCAAAGTCTGCAGCCAGTTAATAGGCTCTGCGACTGTTTGGTTCCTGTAATTTGAGCGTTCACAGGGGACGGCGCCTGGCGCATGTGATCCGTCGCTTCACAGCGACGCTTGACGTCGGAATTATTAGCCCCGACTGATGACGGATTCAAGAGCGAATCAAGAAATGGCGCGTTCCATGAGAGAGCAACCATCAAAAGACCAAAGCGGCGTTTGCTCTTTTTCCGTTTCACTTTCAACCTGGATTTTTTTTTTTTCCTCCCCGCTCCGGCTCTCTCCTCTCTGCGTCTTTGTCCCCCCCCCCCCACCCCACCCCCCCTCTCCTCAGCATCCGCGCCGTATGATTTATTCATTGTTGTGTTTTCCTTCTCCTTGAGTGTTTGCAGGAGAGGACAGGAAACTTTGAACCAAAGTACAAAGCAATGTATATTTGGGTCAGACTTTTTTTTCCTCCCCCCCCCCCCCACCTCATCTTCAGAGAGGCTGTCTGGTGACTGGGTCGACTCCTTTCCTCGCCGCCACGTTCGTCCTTGAAGTGAAAAACCAGCGGGGCGCCCTGATCCAAGGGGGGGGGGACACGGGCAGGGCGGAGAGGTTGGGATCTTAATAATGGATGATTCTTTTTATTTTTTTTTTATTTTTTCGTTCATTGAAATAAAGTGAGGGAGCATTACCTGGATGCAGAGTGTTTAAAAACTGAGCCCAGATGAGGCATGTCGCCACAAAAAGAAAAAAAAAAAACTGGTTTGCTGCTTGGAAATATACAAGCTGTGGCACTGAGCCTGCTTCGACACTTTAGTCCATCAGTCATCTTGTGATATTTCCAGGAAATTGGACATAGATCTTCAGTCCAGCAACTTTATGGTTAGAGACGGTGAAAGGACAGCCGTTATACTCACTAAAACCATTCCTGTAATGAGTAAAGTTTATGAAAAAGAAAAGAAAAGTTCTTTTAATTCCCACAATAACAGAAATGATTGACTTATCCTTCGTTCGGGATCTAAGACAAACACTATCACCGCTTTTCAAAATCCATAAGGTTTTCTGTGGAGATCTTCCTGATGAGGCTTCAGAGGGCCAGCTGAAAGTCTGCTGAGTCAGCACTTACCCCTTAAGTTAGGAGCCTTTTTTAACATGTTCGGATACCTTAAAGGCCAGAATCAGAGGCTGCAGAATCTTTCGTAAAAGACCAGAAATTCTCTGGACTGTAGATGCCGTGAGTTTAAAAGCTCGGCAGCAGGTTGCACGCTATACTCCCTCCTTTTAACGTGGTGATTTCGACCTTGCGCCGATCGCCTCGGCAGTCCTTCAACCCCCCCCTCAAACCTGCCGCCGCAACAGACAAAACTTACTTGGCCACATGCCAAACTGGAAAAGGGGGGTAAAGAAAAAAAAACGAGAGGCAGCAAGCTGAACTAACCCACGACACGTTTCTTCTCTTCCGATAGCACATCGCTAAATTCACACCTCAGGAGAGCTGAGTGCTTGACTCTGGTGTGAGAGCTGATAAATTTGGGGGTGTCGGAGCCGAAGGGGTGCAGGCGCCACTCCCTGTTTGTCGGCCCATTGCAAGATTGCAAAAATATATTTTTCCTGGGTTGATTATTTCCAACCCAAGAGCAAAGAAAACTCAGCATTAGATGCTATTTGAACGGGGAAAAATGGGATTCTGCTGCGCTATTAACCGGGCATATGGTTACGATAATCAGTCCCAGGACCGGAGGGGTAACGAAAAAGGACAAAAACAAACCCAGTGGTGGACCAGATGAGTTGCCGCAGGCTCGGATAGTTCTGGGAACCAACCCGAAAGGGGGAAAGATGCTTATCGACCAGTGCAGGAAGCACACACGCAAAGACAACCACAACAACAACAACAAAAAAGACAAGAAGATGTCCACGTGAAAGAGAACTTCTGAGATTCCAATATGAAGCTGTCAGCGCGGACGGCTTTATGCCTGTTCCTGTTTCCCACAATGCTAAGACGCACAAAAGACCCTCATCTTCTTACAGGCTTTAAAATTAACAGCCGGCCTTTTGTGCGGGCTTATAAATAACTGGAATCGCTTCCCTTTGCGGTGATTCATGGCTGAGACGGGGACGTGGGGCCGTCCAGGCCCAGTGGCGTGTGAATAGACTACAGGCGGAGGAAGAGGCGGCGGGATAATGCTCTCCTTCTATCTGCTCCCAAATGGGAGGATGAGGGGGAGAGTAGCTGCTAATAAGGCGTAGGGGTGAGAGGCTTTGGGAAAGCTCCCCGCGGTGCTGGTCTGTAATGGAGATAAGCGACGCCGCGCCGTTGTCTCACGGAAATCAACAAAGGGAACACGCGATGGGAGATTGGTCCCCCGGTGACAAAGCCCAGCCGTTACGTTAGAACCGGCCAACCTGAGAAAAAAATAACCAGTTTGTTTTGTACATTAGCCGCAGAGTTCACCAACGGTGTGTCTTCTGCGAAAGCCCGAGTCTTTCTCTGTTCTCTACCGAGGAAGGTTTCTCAGCATCCAGTGTTGTTCTTCCATCCTTACCTCTGTCGAGGTTTTCCAAAGCTAACAGCAAAAAAACGCTAAAGCAACGTCAATGATTGTCCAGACACGGCTACCGCACTCCAGGTCAGGACATGCACCTGCCAGACCATAATCGAAGTCATTAAGGACTAGAAACGACGTTTCAGTTCAGTTAGACTTCCGTTCACTTCCAACTCAAATGCCAAAAGCAGCATCGTCCAATCAGCGAGTCCTCAGGGTTCCCACTGGGTCACATACCCTCCGTTGTGTTGATGTCTCCGTGTACATGCCGTCAACCCTACTGATTGCGAAAAATCCGTCCATAACATTTTGTAGCCCAGACGGTGATTCCAAACTAGATGGTTTCTTTCCCTTCCTCTCCCAAAACTTTTGGAAACGGGTCCCTGGTTGATCCCTCAACTTAAACCTTGCGTTACGGCTTCCCTGTTTAGCGGGTTATGTGTTTCGTAAACCCCTCCTAACCCTTCAGACCAGAGATCTCACCATGCTGGAAAGGCAGGTTCCATCAGCCCCCAGGAACCAGGGTTTAGGATCCCTGCTTTAGGCATTGAGAGGGCTTAAAAAGGTAAGGCTCAAACTATTTCTGGTCCCCGTTCTTTCTCCTGCTGCTCATATCCGACGTCTTCGCTTCGTCTCCATTTATTCCCGGAGAATACAGGTCTCTTATGCCGCCTCATCTGTTTCTGCAGCATCTGCTGCGAATCCTCACAAACACGACGTAGACGGAGTAGCCTACCCCCGCTCAGGCAATCTTTAACCTCTAACTGCCGTTAACTAGTGCCGTTAACCAGCTGGTAATAAATGCACCGGGCCTGGAAGGTCAGGCCCGGCCGTCTGGGGACCCATTAGCGGAGCCAGCCAGCCTTTTCAGCTCCGCGTCCCCCCCTCCCCAGTGCGGTGCTTCCTTCCTGCAGGCTGCAGCTAACCCCGAAACGGCACCGGAGGCCGGGCCCAGCGCCCGCTGGGGGACGCCACCCCCGGTGAACCGTCATTTATCTGGGCCATCCTGCCAGTAAGCCGCGATCCGTGGGACTGGGATGCCAAGTTCAGTGTTTTCCCTTCTTTGTGGGCCACTGTTGGATTATTTTCAAAGTGTACGTTAAAAAACTAGGATCTCTTTCCCCATGAACCTGCCGTGGACCGGAGGCCTCTTCCTGCCTGCTGGTTTTACAGTGTCTCCGACACATGTCTCGACCCGGGTCCCTATCTGGAAAGGTTCTGCACTGCTGTCAGCACTCAGACTTTGGCTTTTCTGAGCCGGATACCCTCAGACGACCCCCCCCCGCCCCTTGTTTTTTCTCGTAGTCTTTGGGCTTTTTGGGCTAGAGCTGAATGAAACAACCCCCTACCCAAAAAAACCCCTCCCCACTGCTTAAGTTTCTGCTTTGTTTCCCCTTTGGTGGCGTATACCCCTCTTCCTGTACAACGTCCCTAGAGCCCGACCAGTCGCCAGGCCTCGACCGGAGCTGTCAGCCCCAATTCTGCCAGTGGCGGGTGTTGAAAGCTGGCACGGCAGACGCCGAAACAAAGCCTGCACGCTGCTGTCACATAACTCCTGGCTCGTATGCGTTAAGGGAGCACGATCGTATGCCGAAAACACCATAAAGCCACACCGACGCAAGGGGGGGCCAGCCGCTCGCTCAGGAGGAGGCTTCCCTCCAGAAGGCGGAGGGGTTTTTCTCTCTCTAAAGCAGCCGTTTCATTAGATTAGCGTTGTGGCTGCGCGCGTCCTGGCCAGACTTAAATACAGGATGTCATAAATCATAATGTTCATTTTAAGCTCATCCGCGTGCGATAATGGCGCGCGCGCGCAGACACGCAACTACACACCCAGACAAGCCCAGTGTTTGTGTTCGCTGCGTGTAGAAGGTGGACATCTTCCCGTTCTCCCGGGCTTTTTTTGTGGAGCTCCCATGAATCACTGCCTCTTATTCCTTTTTTCTCCGGCGCGGGAGTTGGAAATCACATTAAGTGGAGCGCCGCGTTTTGGCTCGCGCCAGTCTCGTCTTAATAGCTGTAATTTGGAGGGAAGAGAAAAGGAAAGGCAGAGAATGGAGAAGAAAGCCCGCTCACTACACTAATTCCAGTCAACAAAAACACCCCCTTTTCCCCGATCCCCACCACATTAATTTGCATTCAAATATCCAACAGCTAAATATGTAAAGACAAAACCGCTGGCGCGCTATTTATAAGCGGGCAACATCTCCCGCCATGTGGCTGAGGCTAGGTGTGTGCGTGTGCGTGTGTGTGTGTGTGTGTGTATGTGTGCCCACAAACCCCCAGCTCTAGCAGCATAGAGAAGAGACCTCCCACACCAATACTGATGCCACTCCACTAGCTCCAGTAGAGGTTGATCTGTAAGTTTGGTGGTTCCCAAACATTCTGTAACTACACTTGACAGCAAAAAAAAAGGAAAAAAAGCCTGGCAATAACTTGAAAACCAACTGAACCCATATCAAAGGTGAAACATAACTTTGAGCCCTTAAATCTGAAGATAATGTTCGATTTTCCAAAGAAGAAAAGGCTCATATGCACACTGATCCTTGTCCTTTGTGTACCGTCGCCATTTTTACTAAAGCAGAGGGAAGCCGAAAACTTTACCGACGTTGAAAGTTTCCTCTCAAAGTGGAAGTAAAGCGAGAGGCAGGTGGGTGGTGGGTAGGAGGACGGAGGCTGTGTGAGAGAAGGAAAACACCGCTGGATCCTAATGGTTTTCAGACTTTTTTATCCTCCAGCTAAAGGGTTAGGAAGAACAAAAATACTGTTGTTTGTGTCTTCCTTTTTGCCAAAAAAGTCTAATTTCCAGGTCTTGAAAAAAATCTGCCGGAAAGAAGCAGGAGTCCAGTTCAGATAGCTCCGATTCAAGCGATAGAAAAAATCTGTGGGCTTTTTGTGCAGCCAGACCAGATGACTGGGCGCTTTGATCCCTTTTCCAGGAAATGTATGAAAAATAAAAAAATTACGGATATTGCACTTTAATATTTTTTCTTATTTCCATCAAAAACAAGTCTTTACTATATTACAATATCCTAATAAATCTCAATATCACTGCTCCTCGATTGATTTTGGTCTGGAGGTGAAACCACAATGCTTTTTCTATTAAGATGAATTGAATAGGAAATGTTTCTATTCATTTTTCATTCACGTTATAAGTTAATGTGTATGATTTATAGGATATAATCGAGGCAATTAATTCCCCGCTTCCAGCGTGAGATATTAAGCACTCTACTTGAATGCTTGATTGCCGTCGTATGACGAGGAGCTGTGGAGAAATATCCTGTTTTCCAAAAAACAAAAACAAGACGCAGTGTTTAAATAGGAATTACACACCAGACACGGAAGGTGTTAGTGCCACAGATCTTTTTCCATCTTGGTGAGGAAGGGCACGATTTATCATCCTTTGTTAAACACCTTTTTATCCGACAAGACGGGGAAACGGGAGGACTTGTAATTCAAAGATTTACCGTCAAGTTTGGATCCTTTGCAGCCTAAGTGTGTGTGTGTGTGTTTTTTTTAAATATCTGGATCTCATCTCTTTGCGTTTGATGCACCGATTAAATGGCAATTCTCTGCTGCCGAATCCGTGGAATTATCCATGCTAATGCCGCTATCACGCTGATAATAGCGTTATCTAATCCTGCCGGTGAGCATCGGTACGTCTGACTGTTGCAGCCACGTAATTCCGCTAACTAATGCAGCCGGCTCTCCCCGTTATTCCCAACTGTTTAACCGCACAGACGAGCACCTCTCATGACCCGAAACCTTCCAGAGCAACAGAATCAATACATAGGGCGCTCACTTATTGTCTGCTACAATCAACTTTTAGCGATACATTTTGTACCGCAAAAAGACGGAGTATTAACCATTTCGCATCTTTTGGATAAACCAGGCAAAATCTCTGAAATATGACCAAAAATATTGTCTTACATCAGTAAGGAATTGAAATAATCACCGTTTTGTTTATTTGGCCTTCATTTGAACTCATTTTAAAGATCTGAGGGTAAAAATGAACTTTTTCCGAAATAATCTGTCGTCTTTTATGAGATATCAGTTAGGGTAAAAGGTAAAAGACTTCTTCCTGCTAGCTTTTCATTGAACACCAGCTCTGAGCTCTCAAAGACCATCCAATGTTTGTGTGGGTCATCCTCACTCACTGAGATCTTGTCAAAGTTCCTAGATCTTTGTCAAATACAATTTGCCATCATTTCCATACGTCTATAGAAGACATAGAAAAATGGATTTTTGAAACATTTGATTATTTTATTTAGTTTTGCGCTGTGTTGTAAGCAACAAACCGTTCTTGTTCTAAGTCTTAAAGACTTAGTTATTGCTGGGTGCTCCTTTTATACCCAATGCTGACACCCTTACCTATCGACTATTCATATGCTGATTGTCGATTGTCTCCCAAAACCTATTTACTTTCATATTTTATCAATATACAACCATATAGATGTATAATTTGGAACAGATCTAAACTTTTTCTGAAACAAATTTCTCCATTAAATGTTACAGTTGTCTATAGTTCCTGAGTACGTTTCAGATAAATAGCTACGACACTGAGCAGGACTGTCCTCGGACACGATTTTTGAAAATTCAAAACAAATTAACAAACCTCAATCGAGGTTTTATGCAAAGGTTAGTCGACCACAACACACAGACAAACCCGCACTGACTCTTTCCAGCTTTGGAAATCACAAATCACTGCAGAGGCGTCCAAAATTTTGTCTTAAAACGTAACAAACCCCATAAAGTCGTAGACATCTGAGCACCCATCGCATCCACCGGGACCGTTGGGTTCCCTGACCAGCACAGTGCTTCTTTTATAACACACACACTCTATTTTCTACCCAGCTCTCCAACGATTGCCACCCACTTCTAGCATTTCCACCGGTAATCTTTGACTTCCCTCCTCTGCGGTCGACTCTGGTCTCGGACAGAGACTAGATCTTTCTCCATCTGCCGAGTCGAGGGAAGGCGAAAGGGGACGGGTGGACGTCTCTTGCACGTAGAAAACACCCAGAGAAAAGAGAAAAAAAGAGTCTTGTTTAGATGAACTGAGGCTGTCGCGATTAACGGTTTGCCTGTGTTCCGCGCGATACCTCGCCTCATTCCTTTCTCACCCGACGGCCCCGAGAGAACCCGGAATCTCAGGTTTTGGCATTAACGAAACACATTTTTTCAAATGACTTCCATGACTAAGTCTGGAAAAGACACTTCTGTGGTTGAAAGTCTCATTTTTACTGGGATGAAATGCAGGTGTAACTCACACCGTGTCACAATCAGGCTTTGCACCACGGGGAAGAACAAAGATGGGGGGGGTTTGATTGTTTCACTGAAAAGTTCCCTTCAGTAAAGGCCTTTGCAGTTTCTTGTAGTCTTTTTTCTTTCTTCCAATGTTTTTAAGAAGTAAATTTACAGGAAATACATTTAATTGAAGTTGCCCCAAGGATAAAGTTGGAAAAAAATTTAAAAAATAGCACCTCTCTCTTCTAAAGGAAGGCAAGTTTGTAGTCACATAGCTCATTCGTCCTCAGTTTTTCTGTATTTTCCTCAAATTTGTCGTGTGTGAGGGGTTTTTGCCTGATCTCCGGCGCTCTCATTAGCCGGAGCCGCTCGCTAATCCAAGGCGTCGAGGCCTTGGATTACTTCTTTAAAGAGAAAAACTCTGTAAGAGATCCTTCAAAGAAGTGCCCCTTTGAAATTTTTGCCGAGCTGATTTTAGAGCCCAGCTAATGGTCGTTGCGTAACACAACACCTTAGCCCGGTTCTTCGTCAGCCTCGTTCCGGGTGTTTCCGTGGACTTATCTGATGATAATCAGCTCAATCGGTTTCATCTATGCAGCGCAAAAAAAAATCGCATCTCGTCTCAAGGCACCATTGTTGCTTACAGGAGAATATCGTCAAATTAAAAAGGTGGGTAATGATGCATTCTGCTAGTTTTGAGGGCTCTGAGGGCTTAACAGAATAATTTTAGAATGACTCTATGTCACGTCTGGGGGAATGTCTCGTCTTGATTACCTATTGTGTACACCTGGGATTTCCCTCCCTCATGTGTTTAAATAGTCCTCGTTTCCCCTTGTCTGGTGCGGGGTCGTTCTGTTTCGTCTTTCGTCTCATGTCTGTTTCGTCACCCCCACGCCAGGTTTGTTTTGCCATAGTCTTTGTTTTCGTCATAGTCTACCACAGCCATAGCCACAGTTTTGTCACAGTCTTGTTAATCTTTATTTGGTTACTTTGTCATAGTTTTGCCTCAGTCTTGTTTGCTTTGATACTTTGCCCACAGTTTCCCACAGCTTTGATTTTTACTTTGTCTGGACATTCACCCTGTTTTTGTTCAATAAACCCTGTTCCCCTCAACTCCGCGACTGAGTCCTCCCGTCAACACCAACCCTCCCTGACACTCTAGAAGCTGAACTCCTATTCTTAACCTTTGTCTTTTCATTTATGTTTGGTCATACCACATAAGAGTTGCTTATTTGCGGATTTAGAAAACGGAGTTAGCATTGATCCTGAACTCAGGCAAGTCCAATGTCAACTCAGCTGGGGTTTTTCCACCTTAAATTTCAGTTTTTTATTCAAACATCAGGCTCTCTTTCATTGTCCCTGATTGTCACGAGCAGATTTACCTTGAAAATCCCGTCCTGAAAACTGTTTTCGAAACGCACAATGCAGCAAATCTGGTCACTAATGTCCGTATAAAGATGCAGTGTCAGTATTACAATAAAATCTAGACTAAAAAAAACACCTCAACACAGATACACTTGGACTACAATAAGTCTAAGTCAAATTATCATGGAAAGCAAAGCCTGTGCACAGAGGATGATACAGGAACCGTTATGGGCAAACCATAACCCTGTTTCAATGTAAAAGTCTTTGTTTCAGCATCTGGAATTGTTTTTTCAAAGTAAATAGACCCGTTTTCCCAAAGCCGGCAAATTAAAACAGACTGAAATTCCCTTAACACTGTCATTGATTCGTGGCAGAACATGGCAAAGGGGTCAAATGTGGAAAGCGGGGACTTTAAGTTTGTACATGAAAACTGACTGAGCATGGAAACAGCAGCAGGTCCCAAAAAGAGTTGAGACGGGGTCGAGTTATCTGCCGCGTTCTTTTATTTAACACAAACATCTGGGAGCGGTTTGGGTTTTTCCTCTGTGCCCGTGGAGATCTTCATGAAAGACTCCGTATGGAATCTGACACATTTTCTGTAGATTTTTCTGGGTTTTAAGTGTTTTGCTTCTTTTTTTTTTCCCTCTGAGAGACTCTGCCTCTTCCCTCTGCTCGGTGTCCACTAAGATGCTGTTTTCAACCACCTGTTGCCAAAAGAATCTAAATTTTTTAAAATTAAATCATAAAATATCATTCTTTATATTTTTATATGAGTTTTGAAACACTTCCTGTATTTAAAAGTCTTTTAGTTTTCCCCCTTTCCTGGTCTTTTGACCTCTCCTTTCACTTATACTGCATATTTGACCTATTTTCTTTATTTTGCTTAAATCCCAGAGTTGTTAAGATCCTAATTAGTTTTTCTTTCTCTAATAAACAGCCGTTTACCAGTAACTTTGGGAATATTAACTTTGGCACCCAACTATTGAGACCTCCGCTTGGTGAGGCTTCCTGACAGCCGTCGCACTCATTTGATGCCTCCTAACACAAAAGGACTCCTATAGTCACGCGGGGGGGGGTGGGTCGCATGGAGGAATCTCTTCAGTGTGCCAGCCCCAGGTTGGTTGCGCGGCGTGTTTGGCTCGCCATTTCCCCGGTGCTGCGTTGTGTTGTTGTATTTGGCTGGAGGATGGGGGGGGGGGGGGGGTTGTGCAAACTCCCCCTAAAATTCCTCCTAAAGGCAACATTTTTGGGGCGACGCTCCAAAGAAATTACAGAAGGAGGGCTAATTGTGTTTTTTTCTTCTTCATACTGGCATAAATTGTCATCACTGGACAAATTCCATGAGAGCAAAGTGGATGACATCCAGATGCTGATATAGTGTTGTGGAAATTTGATCTTAAAGCAAAAGTCTGAGTCCATCTGAGGAAGTAAGAAATATAAATGTATTAAAAAGGGGAAAACTTCATGAAGTGAGAGCAGCCAGCACGATCATACAAGTGGTTCATGTGACGCACCAAACTGCCCCAAAGTAAAACACATCACGGTGCATTTTATACCCCTCTGAGCCTGAAATTAAGACGTAAAGTCCGTCCTTCATTCTGAACCCGTATTAAACAATCCTCCAGACAAAACATTCAGAGATAAAGAATAAGGAGACCCTCTCTGAGACCTACAAGGAGGAATGAGTCCCATGAGAAAGAAAGAGAACCTTTAAAATATTGACTTGTGGAAAGTTACCAGAGAGTAATTAAGAAAGTGATTATACATATATATTGATTTCCCTAACATATAGTTAACTGTCTTTATGTGCTCTCCAGTTCGACTACTGAGGCAGATTTGTGTTGTGAATTTACGAAGTTAGATGAATATTTCTTTACGTTTGAAGAAAGCGTTTTATTTTGAAGGGCTCTCGGGAGACCTCGGGACTGTCGAGGAACGTTGAAAAAGCGTTAGAAAACAAACGGTCGCTATATTAAGGTGTAAAAAAAAGGTTACTTAAAAGTATTAGCTCCTGGCTAAAAGGGCACAAGGTTTGTATTGTTTTTTTGTATTATATTGTGTCCGGTTTTAAGTTTTATTAATATTTTAAACAAGTAAAGTATGTTTGCGGTTTCGATTGTTAATATTTTTCCGATCTATTTTTATTCTAAGATAACACGGTAATTTGTCTGTAAAGTTTAAAGGACTGTTTATTGGAATGTAATTGTATTTTCTATTTTTCAATTTCTTTTAGCTCTTACGGTGAGTTCGTATAATACCGTTCGAATTAAAAAGGATATGAACCATCAGTAAAAGAGTCCGACCATCTATTAGCCGGGGACGCTTACAGGCTCCATTTTCTTCCAGATCTCACACCCCAAACTCACATTTTGTCGACTCTCAGGTAAGGAGGCTCTGGATGGCACAGCCTCTTCCCTCCAAACCCCCCCTCACCCCCATCCAGCCTCACCACAGCATCCCTCACCCCGTCTAATGTAACCCATCCCTCCACACACACACACACACACACACACCCAGCCCCTCCTCCCTGGTTTTCGTGGGGAGGTGAGGTGGAGGTGTGTGTGGGGGTGAGGGTGGGGGGGGGATGTGTCTTTAACTGAGCCGCTTACCTCTTGCTGCTCAGACAGGATATGTGCTCTGCTTTGTTAGCGCTAACCTGCTTGTTTGGGGGGAGATCGGTGTGTTTGTTGCGCCAGCGTGTGTGTGTGTGTGTGTGTGTGCGCGTGTGTGTGTGTGTGTGTATGTGTGTGTGTACTTCAGCTGAGCAGAGGCAGTGAGAAATCCCATTATGGAGCCCAGTTACTGCCACGTACCTCCTCACCTCCAGTTCAAGCTGAATCAAACCAGCAGAGTGGGAACTTTCGATAACACATTTGACCGTTTTCTTGGGTTGACATGACGATTTGCTCCATTCCGGGTTGAATCCAGGTGTGAGTGGGTTTCGAACCTCAGAACTGAACCACTTGTGGTCCAGTTTTGTCTTGTTTTAGTGCTTTGTACCGTAGTTTTCTTGTCTTTCTCAGATTTCTTTTCCTTGTTTTCCGTCAACAGAAGCTAATCGCAGGCTAACGGCTAAATCCGGGACTATCACTCACCATCCTGAGTGCATTCAGTCGCATGAAATACATTTAAATCCATAAATGCAAACGTTTTTAGCGCTCACGTTGGGGGCAGCTCGGACAGAAGGGGTTTGTCACTCCCAGCGGATCCGATGGAGACGTTAATGTTTGTCAGTTACCGAAATAGCTAGAGTAGCTAATTCGCCACCTGCAATCGTTCTTCACTTTGGAACTGAGGAAAATGAGTGAGAGATGTTTTTGGAAGTGAGGAGCCTTAAGAACCACTAAAAAGACGTCCCTGATGATTTGGTGTATTGTACACTAAAGATTACATCCTTATTTTTTAACAGTCTTTTGTTCGTATTTAAGTGAAAATGGTCTTTCTTTATTTTTTTTGACAGCAAGTGGTTAAAAAACACTACAGACAAATAAAACTCACAATTTAATGTGGAAAAGTCCGTCAGATAGGTGGACAAATGTTGCCGGCAACTCGTGAATGTTGCGAAATAGAAAAGCACGACATTAAAACCCCGAATCAAAGTGAAAATACCGTCAAAATATTGCTCAGGAACAGTTTAAGGAGCCCAAAACCTCCCAGATCCCAGTAAGCTGGGCCTGAAATATAAAAGCTGCAGGATCCCCCGTCAAAGTCCGACTGGCAAACACCAAAAACAGCTTGTTTTTGTGAGTTTAGAGTTTTTCGGCTGGTTTCCTTTATGGGGGAAGACAGCATGAACAGGCTGAAGTTAGCTAAGGATCTGCTTTTAGCAGGCCCAGCACATCCTGTGTGCGGCGGTACGGTGTTCCCCAAAACTGGGATTTACAGGAAATAGCAGTTGATGGCTTCTTTTTTTTAAATCAACTGATAATAACTAGACTTTTTTTATTTTTTAAACAATAGACTGAGCTAATAGGAGGTTACTGACGTTTACAACAGGGTGAATTGAATTTTAGAGCTGTAAAATGGAGTTTGTTTTTCCTTTACGCTCTCTGGACTTCACCGTTTGCTCCTGCAATTCGTTTATTCTTTTTTCTTTTTTTTCTCATTGCAGCCTGGCACTCTGTCAGAGCCCCCTTGTTTGGGGGGGGGGGGGATTCGCACAATCGCTTCTCCCAGTATTGGTGTAGAGGGCGCTGCGCAGCACCTGTGAGACGATTTGTCGCTCCCCCGTGTTTGTGGCATCCCGTCCCCTCTCCAACCCCCCCCCCCCCCCCCCCCCCGACCTCAGCGCCATCTTCTCTGTCTCATCCTTTATGCATACTGACAGCGAGCCCCTCCGTTTATGGCACTGCATAACGCTCCCTCATTACCTTCCCCACACTCACAAACCCAAATGCAGCAAAAGAGGGCGGGGGGGGGTCAGGGGGAAGGTGGTGATACGGGGAAGGCGGAGGGAGGAGGGGGGAGAAGTGCCAATGATGACACTGGCTTTGGCTAATATTAATCCCCCACATTCCTTCTGCGTGCCAGGAAGCCTTGTTTTTTGGGGGGGTTTTTTTTGGTTGTTTTTTGTTTTTTACTCCGACCGTCTCCACGGCGATCAGGCGTGTTAAACAGGTGCACGGGGACATGGCGAGCACGTGGCCCTAAGACGACTGCCGCCCAAATCGAAGGTGGCCGGGTTTAGGCGGGCGCATTTAGCTAACGCCGAAACGCCTCACGTGTGTGTGTGTGTGTGTGTGTGTGTGTGTATGTGTGTGTGTGTGTGTGTGTGCGTGCGTGCGTGCGTGCGGCTCCTACTGGCGGCGGACGCCGTGGCGAGCCTCGGGGACGGCCAGCCAATCAACCCCCGGATCAGCCCTCCGCTGCCCTCTCCATTGATCCCCATTAAGATGCTCAGCAGATGCTCGGCTCGAGAGGGGATGAGCGGCTTTTTTTCTGTTTTTTTTTCCCTCCGCCCCTTGTCTGGAAGAGTCCTTTCGCCAACTGGGATTCGGGCCCAATCCGGTACAGTACCAGCCATTCACCGGCTGGGGCTGTGTCCCGAAAAGGAAGGGGAGGGGTGATTTGGGGGGTCCAGAGTTACTATTTTAACATCTGTGACTGCGGTCGCCTCTCCACACCTGCGCTGTGGGGTCCCGTCAGGAGTCCAGCCTCAGACCTGAACGGTGCCTTCATGGCAGCCTCATTGCAGCCTCTGCAAGCCCCCCCCCCACTTCAGAACGGTACGCATTGCACGAGACCTCAAATCCGCCGGGACTCCGGGAAACAAGGCGGGACTTCCAGCAACGCAACAAAGATCCAGAAAGCGGAAGCACAGGTATGAAGACAGAGGCCAGAGCAAGGACGAAAGACAAAAAAACTATCAAAAAAGCAGCAATAAACAAGAAAACTTAAAACAGAAGGAAAACAGGAAGGAAAACAAACTCAAACGACAGAAAGAAAACGACAAATAAAGAAAACTGACCTTTTCCATGGTCCACCCTGCCTCCGGCCTACCTGTCTGGATGCAGAAAGATGTTAGAAGCCCCTATTTTATGCATCTTGCAGTTGTTCTTTTTGTTAGAAACATAAGAAACAACAAACTTTCTTTATGTCTCGAGTAATCGTTTTAACGAAATATATCCGTTTTTTCTGTGTATTTTCAAAAGGACCCAACTGGCATATTGAAAAAGTGTTTCTCTGTCTCTCGAACACACACACACACACACAAGCGCACAAACAGAACTGTAAACACCTCATTTATGACATAATCGTGTGGGCAATGCCTGTTGTCCGTAGCATTCGGGGTGGGTGTAGGGGGAAAACTATACCAGGATGGGCCCTAGCTAGCGTAGCCACGCCAGCCGCTCAGAGAAAGCCGCCATTGTTTGCTCGCACGCCATGCGTCCGTAAGCTCTCGTGGCGTGGGCCGCGTCCCGGTTGGCGTGCGCGCGTCTTTGTTTTTTTGGCGTGGCCGGCGGCCGAGGGCACACGGGGCGCACACTGCCCGGCTTTGTCCGTCCGGGCGGCTGACGCGCGTCCCTGGAAGAAGCCCTCGGCTCCGGACCGCCGCCGTGAAAGAGCGGCTTTGTTCCCGCGGCCCTGCCAATCACTCCCCCCCCCCCCCCCCCCCCTCCAGCCTTGTTAAATGAAGGGGAGAGGATGTTCGAGGGCTTTAGCTTCTTCGAGTACGGACGAAACGCAGGCACACCTCGGCCGTCTTGTTTGGAAAGGAAAGGGAGACCAATCCCGGCGTGTCCCACCTGGTTCTGGAAACGGGCCTAAAAGTGAGCGGGGTGTCTGACTTTGATAGGAAGCTAAAAGCTGGGACCTTGTTATCCGTAATATAACGTCAGGACTACGCTAAAAATGAAACTTGTGACGAAAGGTCCAAACGTAATCCAACAAAATCACCACATTTACTTCATAGTTTGTTCTATGAATTATTCACACAGACAACAGACACCTGACATGCCCCGTGGGAGGTCGAAAGCCCCCTAAATTTCCTAAAATTGGAAGTAAAGTTAATTTATATAGCACAAATATAGCAAAAGAAAAAGTTCATCTTGGCTAAGGTTAGCGGATAGCAAAAGCAAAGCTCATCTTGGCTAAGGTTAGCGGACTTTATTAGAAACGTGTGTTCTACTTCTCTTTGTTGTGATGATGATGATATTGGCTCAAAGGGAAATCTAGATCAGTACCTAGAAACGGTTGTGCCTCGCTGTGACATGCCTTTAAACGTGGATAGTCTGGTTACAGTGGTGTGAATAAATCAGTTAGTGAGCAGGCTAGCAAACAGTTAGCATGACGAGCTGCGACTGTGGATTCAAAACCTGCATCCGTGCCAAATGGCGTTGCCCCAAAGGACCTGCTTTAAAGCACAAACGACGTCTTTTGAAACAGACTCCGGATTAAATGCAGCATATTAAATTAACCCTCAACATCATCGTGCTGTCATCAGTTATAATTAGTCAGCTGGTATTTCTGATGTAACAGAGCCAAATGTGGGTAAAGACATCATGTGCTCATCAGCATTCTGCTTCCTGCTCACCCTTATCATCCCACATTCTGTGCTCACATATGTTGTGTGGTAATACACCCTAATCCCTATTGAAGTGGCTGCGTTTGACATGTATTTCTTGTATGTTCCATGGCAAAGGGTGACTGAAAAGCATTCTGTAAGAACCAGCCGCGGCCCGTTTTGGAAACATCCCGAGGATTCAAACGCTCCCATAAAACCTAGATTTTTCACAAATGCGGCGTTTTTGTAAGCACAGCTCACACAGAAGGCGGTAACTGACCCTCCGCCTGCCTAAGTTAAAGTCAACGCCACGAGCTAGGCAAAATAGATGGTTTCCTCCAGTCCGAATCACAAACCATATACGTCCACCGTCTTCATCGGCCCTCAGAGAGAGAATGACGCGGCTATTTCCACAGAATTGCATAAATAAGGGAAGAAATATCCTAATGTCAGTGCTGGGGAAGAGCAGAAACGGCCTTTCTAAACACGTTTTATAGGAGGATAAAGAGAAGACAGTCATCCCCTCAACGGTTTATGGAACGTTCCGGTCAAAGGTTGGGACGTTCCGGAAAGTGCCGCCTCATGAAATCCCCTAAAATTGAATTCTGGGCCCCTGACGGCAACTGCGCCGTCCCGGCAACGCCTCGTATCCGTCACACCCCCCCGGCGCGCGCACACTAAAACGCACGCGCTGGTGTTTACGTGGGGAAACCTCGTTCCCCCTCCATGTCACCTGCCCCGACCGGGAGCGTGAAAAATGGCTGTCACCTGAGAAATGATTGCCCAAAACGAGAGGAGAGGGAAAAAAGTGTGTGGGGGGGGGGACAAGCGGGCGAGGAGGTGGAGGAGGAGGCGGCAGGGAAGGTGAAATCTGAGGAAACTCTCGCCAGATTAGGTGCGGGTTAAGAGAATATTGATCTGTGTGCCGAGGACTGTTGATCTCTCTTAGCGGCACAAGACAAATGGCAGCAAACAGAAAATCGAGCGCTCGCCTTCTCTCCAAGGACGGGATCAGTCTCTCGCTCTGCCTTTCTTTCCACCCCCCCGCCCTCCACCCTCCCATCCACCCTCCACCTCCAGTTTTCACCAATTTGCCACTCTCATTATCGCAAAATCAACTTTTTTCTGGGTTTTTTTTCTCTTCTATTTTCGTCCTACCCGATGACGGATGTCTGCGTTCAAATCTTTGAAGGCAAACGTGGAAAAGTTGCGAGACGAATAGCTGCAAAATCACCTGACTCTCCAACACTTCGTACTGAGTCCATCTCACACACACACACACACACACACACACACACACACACACACACACAC
>JABUIW010000126.1:0-84613 GCA_013363375.1 Menidia beryllina | reverse complement strand
CACACACACACACACACACACACACACACACACACACACACACACACCTTGCCTAAATGCTAAGACGCGGGGAGTTAGCATGGGTGTGAGAAGGTGCCGAGTGATTCTGAAGGTCGCTCCGATAATTAGTCTTTTCTCTCCCGTTCCGAGTGTACCAGGGGTCCGCCGAGGCGCCCGCGTTTGATTAGGGCCACAGCCTTGGCCCGGGCGCCCAGCCGGAGCGTTTGATGATGGGGGGGGCGGACGCGGCGAGGGGGGCCGAGGTTCATCCGCGCCGGCTCAAACATCAAACAGCCCCGAGCAAAGGACTCCCGCCCTGGGGGACCCCTCCAGCAGTTCTGCCTGGATAGGTAGACGCACTCCCCGTCGGATAAGGGAGCGAGGGCTGAGGAGAGAGAGAGAGAGAAGGGTAGGGAGGGAGGATAAAATCGAGACAAGAAAAGGATACAAACAGCAAAGTACCGAGAAGCTGAAACGTATCAAGTAAGGCCTTCAAAAAACTTGGAATAACCCAAGAAAGCTCATTGTTAGCAGGGTTTTTTAGTCATTTCATATGATTGCGAACTGATACCCGTTAAACAGATGTACGACTTCCCTCCCCAAGCAGAGCTGACGTTTCAAAGCGGCTTTATTCTGTTGAGTCAAAGATATCCAGCATTTCCAGTGGTGGATCTTCTGGAATTCTGCCGGTGGCCGAGGCCGGCTTCGGAAGAACGATCCCCGAGACGCGGTTCAGAGAGTTTTTACGGTCCAAAACGACGACCACCAGCCAAAACAGTGTCCAGGCCAAAGACAGAAAAGGGGGCTTGGGAGCTCTCCCGGAACGCCGCGTAGCTTTTTCCCTCCCTCTGGTATTGGCACCAAGGACGAGAATTCTAAAGTAACACCCAAGTAGAGACGGATCGGCTTCGACGCGGTACATGTCGGTCATATTGTTCCAGAAAAAGTGCGTCCACCACGCTTATAAGTCACTCTTAGAGGGAATTCTTAGAAGTATGCAAGTTAGTCGTGGTGGTGGGGGATATTAGTTTTCCAACTTTTTGGTCAACTAGAGGCAGAGTGATTGCTTTCCCACTGTTTCCAGAGCTGCCCAGAGATCGAGGCGTTGACGTCCACTCCAAACTTCAGACCCGATCCCGCTGCTATCTCGGCAGCGAGATTCCTCCACCTCCTCGCAATCAAAATCAATCTCCCACTTCAGATCTTCGTTAACGCACGTCTCGCTGTTACTTTTCATGTTTAACCTCGCCGAATCTCATCCAGCCAACACGCGCCAGGCAGTTCCTCTACGGTCTCTACAGCCCTCCCTCCCCCCCTCCCTCCCCTCTTTCATCTCCCTCCGTCTCCCGGGGGGGAGGCCTGTTGCACCTGTACCTGACTTCTCACCCTTCACCCGTCATGTTTCATTACAAGGCCTCCGTCTTCCAGCCTGCCTGTCTCCTCAGTCTTGGGTGTGCATGAATTGCAAGGTGAACATGGACGGGGGGGCCCATTAGAATGTGGCGCACAGCGGAAGGATCGACCCGCTGGCTGTCCGATCGGGGATCCAGAGAGTAACTAACGCTAACGAACAAAGAAATGCCCGGTCTATCAACGCTTACATCCACGTAGATGTTAAGAACAAATGGTGTAAGTCTACAAATTAGAGATGAAAATAGCAGTTAGAGACAGCCCTCTCAAACTGTCATTGACAGGCTAGTGGATGGGAAGTTTAAGACCAAAAGTTTGTCTCGAGGCAATTGCCAACTGTGTGGGGGTTTATTTGTTAGTTTCTGGTATGTGGCCGAAGGCAATCGGGACCCAATTTACCGATTTAAACACCCCATTGTTTGGAAAATGACCGTCAGTTGCGAAAGTGGGCGAGGCCGTGGTGGATGTTATGCAATTTTGGAGGCCTTTTCGGTCATAGGTAGTCACTGACGAGGCAAAAGAGGAAGCAGCCTGGACGCTGTGGATTTGGAGATTTCAGTGTAATAGATTTCTTCACAGCAAATGCCGAAAAATTAAAAATCAATACTGGCAAAGACGCTCCGCCGCTAATATCGAGGCCCACGTAGTAAGACACGCCGGGCAGAACGCCTTGGCGGAGCAAAACTCCTGAGAGTATTTACAGTAATCAATGTACAACTCTCAAGTCAACGTTTTTTTCTAATTAATTCTCCTCAACAATTAACTCCCTCCATTGAAAATCACCCACCAAAAAAAAGACCTTTCTTTGTGACATTAAACTTATTACTGGAGCCGGCTGTCTCATTATCCTTCTGGGCCGAAACAAACCGGGAGTGTGTGTTTTGAGTGTGGAGGGGAAGAAAGCGCACACACACACACAAACGCACACATAAAATGGGTCAATCTTGCTGTTTAGTTTTGACCTATGGGGAACCAGTTGCCTTTCTCTCCTCATACCAGTCCGTATGGCCTCATGCATATGCATGCTGTCTGGACAGGTATGGGAAAAGTGGGAATTCTTCTTTTTTTTCCCCACTTGCCCAAGGATCTCGGTGTGTTTTTTTGTAGTTCAAGGAGGTTATGCGGTGAACTCCACCGCGGCAAAAGGGAGACGTAGGAGCTCCAGAGACGTTCCGACAAACGGAGCGGTCGGTATCAGTCAGGGGAAAAAACAATAATCCGGGGCCGGATTTGTCGTCGGGACGTAAATGATCGTGGCAATTACGCTCATAACGCGGGGGCAAGCAAACCGAATTACAGTGAGATTTTCCCCGTGATTGGGGTGTCACGGCCCCATTATTGTTGCTGTTCCTGATTGATCCCCCTCTCACTCTCTTCTCTTTTTCACCGCCTGTCTTGTTTCATCTTTTCCTTTGTCTCATCTTGCTCTCTCTCTCTCTCTCTCTCTCTCTCTCTCTCTCTCTCTCTCTCTCTCTCTCTCTCTCTCTCTCTCTCTCTCTCTCTCTGCCTCTGTCTTTCTCTCCTGCTCGTTCTCCAGCCTAATGAATCTAAAGCTGGTAGAAATAGACTGGCCCGATGAGACCTCCCGCTTTATTTTCCTGCCCCACATTGTCTTTGCAGCCCAGGCAGTGGATAGAATCCATCTGTCCATCACCCACCCACCCCAACCCCCCCCCCACCACCCGGTCCCCGCCAACATTTTTACTATCTTTAAATGAGCCATCGTCAACCACCGACAAAAGCCCCCCGTTTCGAGCATCTCCAGATGTTCCAGGCTTCTTTTTTTTTTCTCTCTTTCTTCCTCAACACACCTCTGCCGTAAATCTCTTGCTTTTCCAGAGCGGGAAGAGGCGCGAACGGCCCCCGGACCGCGTCTCACCTCTCTCCCATCTGTCGGCTCGTGGCGGGCTCGTTCTTTATGTGGCAGGTTTGGTGCGAGCTCCGGAGCATCGGTTCCACAGGCCGGGGAGTTTTTTGGGGGGGAACGAGCCCCGCAGAGGACGGAGGAAAAACCGAACAAAACAAGGTCACGCCGTTTAGCTGACTGAACGTGGCACCAATTGTCCAGGTTTTTCGTGCAATTCATGTTATCGGAGCGGTTTGGCGGTTTGAGATTCACAAGGGGATTGGTTTTACACTTTGTCTGGGCCTGATGGTGAAGACATGCCATTGAGGTCTGGTACCCAGATGGGAGTCAAGGCAACATCCAGAAGGATGATCCAGGAAAAGAGAATCTGCACCTTTTGTTTGGTTTTTACTCATAACTCAGAATCAGTTCTCTATTCTTATAGACTACTCTCTTGGAGTCACCCTTTAGCTGTATATACAGTGGAGGAAATAAGTATTTGACCCCTTGCTGATTTTGCAGGTTTGCCCACTTACAAAGAATGCAACGATCTATAGCTTTAATCATATGTACATTCTTACAGTGAAAGACAGAATCCCAAAGAAAATTCCAGAAAATCACATCATATGAACTTATAAAAATTGATAACCATCTGATGAGGAAAAATAAGCATTCTTTGTAAGTGGGCAAACCTGCAAAATCAGCAAGGGGTCAAATACTTATTTCCCCCACTGTATATATACTCTTATCTTCCAAGGAAAGCGTGATGGTAGTAATGTTGGGTATTGTTGCCCAACATTTACTGTGAAAGCTCATGACTTTGCCAGGGTTTGAGAAGCTCTGCTCCGAATTGATTTCGCTGCAAGTGGTAAGGTGCCAAGAAAAGTGAATTTATCTCCAAAAAGGGCACGAAAATAAAGGATTTCGAGCTGGATTGAAGCATTAATTATATTTCTTACTTCTTCTCTTTTCAGAACGAATCCCCCCTCTTCCCACCACCCTCCGTAGATTGTAAGCTCATTGATTTAAGACTTAAATCTTAAGACCAGGTCATACAAATTTTAAAACTCTATAAATAATCGGACACCTCTAGCCTTGGTAAAAATAAGCAACGCTGGAGAAATCCTTTTTCTTTCTGCGCACAAACCAGGAAAAAATGGCAGGAGTTTTTTCAGAGGCAATCATCACTATCTTTGAGATGTGAGAGGGAAACAAATAGCTACAAAAACTCTTTGCAAGTGATAGATCTAAAAAACATAAACAGAAAACAAGGATCAAAAGTCATCTCAAAACTGATTCATTGTGTTTTTTTAGCCAAAAATTAAACAAAATACTTCGATGGTATGAATTCCATTAGATAAGGCCTCTCCAAATGTTAAGCACGGCAGTGGGAGGACCATGCTTTGGGCTTCAGTTTTCAACATCATGCCTCGTCTTAAAAAAAACACAGGATTATTTGAGAAGGGGCTTTTTGACAAGATAAAGATCTTAAAGAAATCTTAAGATCCTCAATCAAGGATCAAACAAGTGTCAAAGAGGTGTAAGCTAAGGTTTGTGGCCTTACTCACCAAAACCTAAACATTAGCATTCATCGCTGGAAACAATTAGCAGAATTAGAAAATAATCGACCCAAAAGCAAGACCTTTTATCAAAATGGGTACCATAAGCATGTGCCAGCTCTGATTCTTGACGAAGAAGGTGCTAGAATCACAAATCTTTGTTTATTTTAGTTGTATTCTAACAATAAAAAGTTACACATTGCTTCATCTTCAACTTTATTCATCTGTAAATTAAGTCCGTGTTTAGCTCATCCGTCCACATTAACGAGCACTTTTGGCCCAAGCCATTGCGAGTCAGCGTATGTACGAGTTTACTTTTTCAAACGAAGCCTCCCTCTCTGGTATGAACTCTGGAATCTGACCTCAGAACTATCTGGGCAAATATAAAAACAGACACAGAGAGAAAAAAGATCCACCTACTAGCGTTAGCGGTTGAAAGGCCAGTTGGGAGGTTATCCCGACGCCTCTACACTGCACTTTGCAGCCACATGGGCGTTTTTTTTTTCGCGGTTCATCGCGCCTCCCCCACAGATGCGAGGGTCAGAACAGACCGAATGCACTCGGACTCGAACGGGATAGTCGTCGGACCTCCATCTCCGTCGGGAGACCTCAACCCTGAACATTAAACGTGTTAAGCACAATACCGTTGCTGTGAGGAGAAAACGAGAGGGTGAAGATAAGCCGCCCAGATAAGGTGAGCTCATCCCCCCCCCCGTTTCATTCTCATGGCTGATGTCTGCACCTCCATTCTTCTCTCCCCCCTAAAACTCCCCCCCCCTTCCTCTCCTTCCATTCACTCAATTAACAATGGCTCCTTCAGTTTTGTGTAATTTAGAAACAGAGCCCAGCAGTTGTGGATGTCATTAGAAGCGGCATCAATCAATCCGGGGGACAGTAAGGAGACGTCCCCCCCCCCCCCCCCCACCCCCATCCCCCCCACGCCCCGTCTCAGGGCCCCCGCTCCCGTATTTACGACCAGGGGGCTTCTCCCGGTTCGGCCCGTCCAATAATAAAATAAATCAAAACATAAGAGTTTGCTCTATTTGCAATTTCCTCTCGGGTCCCCAAATATGAAACCAGATGTTTCCGGCATCTTAAGGATGCTTTCATCTGCTCCTCTTTCCTCTTTTCTTTCTTTTTTTCCCGCTGCTGTCTGTCTTCTTCTGCGTTTTCGCGTTTCTATTTTTTTCTTCATTTTTTTTTGCTCTCATTCTCTGCACCCCCCTTTTCCTCCCCTCTGCTTTCGAAATTAATGTAAGAAAAAAAGGGATAGCTTATAAAAAAGCGAAATGTCCTCTTTGCCTAGGGAAGTAGTCTGTTTTGCATTGATAGAGAGGCACAGGCCGCCCCTGGCCATCCCAGCCTGAGCCTGTTTTTCCTCTCCCATATCCTGACGCCACATCTCTGCCTCTCGAGTGCGCCTCCAACTAAAGCGGGCGGGTCAAAGCAATAGCGTTCAGCCCCCCCCCACACCCTCCTCCTTCCATCCCTCCTTTTTTCTCCAATCGTCTAATTGGAGGTGCTCAGGTTAAAGAATGTCCCGGTTATCGCAAAGCCAGCAGAGAAAACACAATGCAGCGCCCGTAATTCCGCCGATGAGTGACTTGCATTTTCAAATATTTAGCGCGGCTGTTTACGCAAGTGGCATGTGTGTCATTATCTCATTCACACACATTCAAACGCCGACACGAGTTGAGGCAGGAGAATTAATTCCCGAGTCTTCCCCCCGAATGGGATTTTTTTAAAATAGATTCCGGGTTATATGGAGGGGAATTCATAAACGGGCTCTAAAGCCCAGACACCGATACTGTGTTTGTGTTTGTGTTAGCTCTCGCCATGAGTGAGTGTGGTCCCAGTCATCTCCCCGGTATGAAGAGGCTGTCTGTTTTCTGCCTCTGGCCTCTGTTGGGGTTTTTGACAAACCGTGCCCTGTCACTTCCAGGCAAAGCGCTGCCACAATAAACAGCAGGCTTTTTTTTTTTTTGTTTAGTTTAGCCCAGGTTGTTTTTTTTTGTTTTTTTTCTCTCTCTTTTCCTTTCCCGTCTTCCGACGCGAGGCCCCGGGATTTGATCCCCAGCAGAACCCCCGGCTCACTTCCTCCCGGTGCTCGTGAAAACAGAGCAGAGCCCAAACAAACAGGAATCAGGCATGGTTCTAGACTTGGAGATCGACCTTAACACATCATCATATATGCCTCTGATCCTAACAACGGTCTAAATGGACATTAATTCCTGCTGCTTTCAGTGGAAAGAGAGGTATTATTTGATGTTAATTAAGTCTATTTTAGCATACATTTAAAAAAATTTATGGAAAATGCAAGAGTAATTGGTTTTCTTACTCAATTGCCTACAAATGACAGAGATGGTCCCATAGTTTAGTTCTAGACTTGGAGATCGACCTTAACACATCATCATACATGGCTCTGATCCTAACAACTGTCCAAATGGTCATTAATTCCTGCTGTTTTTAGTGGAAAGAGAGGTATTATTCGATGCTAATGAAATCCATTTTAGCATACATTTAAAAAAATTGATGGAAAATGCAAGGGTAATGTACCAGAAGCGAGAGGACTAAAAGAGCATGATACTGTGTGTACATTTGCTCCTTTTTGCTTTACGAGCCGTCAAAACAAAACTGGTCCATTTGAGCTGATGCAAAAGGTGTGCAGTGGAGGACAATGCGATGGTCAAAGACTCTAGGTTCAGATAGCCTGGACGTGTGGTGGACATTTTCAAAAGGGGCTTTTTCTGAGGAGAAAAGAGGGCCCCAAAGTATCTGTGCAGGAGTCAATAACCAGTAATCAGATGGTACAATGCTACCTGTGAAGCTTCAGCCAACCCGGTTTCTTCACCAATTATAAACAGCAGGTTTTGCTCAAACTTCAAAAGTAGATAAGACATGAGGATAGTCAATAGAAATTGTATCACAGGCTCAAGCAACAAGGGTTCCACAAGGTTTTGTGGACTTGTCGGTACCGTCAGAAAAGGGTTGAAGCGTGAATACCATCAAAGGCCAAAACATCAAATCAGAAGGAGCCTTTGTGCTTGTCTTGACTTGACTTGACCACGAAAAGTGTTGGCATTTAGCCAATGAGCTCTGGCTACCGGAGTCCCTCCTTTCTCCGGCCACACACAGACACACAAACCAAAGCCAATAGGACTTTTGTGATTGCCGTTGAATACGCAAGCCCAATTACAGTCGTCCTCCTTAATGTGACAGGATGTCAAACAAGCGCTTCCTGTTAACCGCCTCTTATCTTAATTGGCTCGGGAGAGTCCAGCTCCGGGTGGACTCACAGCCACGGTCTGCTTCTTGTCTGGCCCCCCCGGTACGACGTCAGACGGTAGGGTATACCTGGAACTCCGTCTAGAGCACTAGAACATCAGGAGGTAGCCAGGCGGAGTTTTTGAGTTTGTTTTTTTTTTTTCACACTACCCTCCTCTGTGCCTTGTTCGCTGTCAGTCAGACGAGGCATGGCCTTCCCCTTTTAGGGGTTCTTCACCACCACCAAGAGCAGCGCTCTTAATAAAGCCCGAATGCAATCTCCCTCTAACCCCAATGAGACGACGGGGCTCCTCAGCTCGTCCATAATGCACTATTCATGCTTTTTATTAATCTCTTTTCTCCTCCAGCCATTTTTCAAATCACTTCTTTTGTTTACTCATGAATATTTTTCTGCATTGTTGAGAGAGAGAGAGGAGAGGAGAGGGAGAAGGACCATAAGCAAGGCGAAGGAGGAATGGCCTGGTGGCGTTTCATCTGTGGGTAATTTGTGGTAGGGGAAGGCTTGTATTTCATCACGGGATAATCTAACCTTAGAGGTGTTTTACAGACTGCCTGCAAGCCCAAAATAGGTCACTTAAGCAGGCTTAGCCGGCACTGCGAGCCTGCTGCTGCACCAGGGGGACACCTATCCGCGGTAATTGGCGGTTATGGCCTCGGGTTTTTACGGGTACGAACAATGTCACGTTTAGGACCAGGGCGCTAGGTGCTGCGAAGTTATGGACTCGTTAACCATCTCCTAATTCCGGCGGCGCGATATTAAGCCCAACACGGGGGGAACCGGTCGCTTCTTATTAAGTCGACGAACTCCCGCTTTTGGCAGGTTTTTTGCAGCACCGCACTCCATCTGTTAGGTACAAAAAGCGCAGTGATCATAATAGGCCATCTATAAAAAGTACCCAGCATTAGGCTAATCTGTCACCCATTTCCATTTTTCTCTCTCTCTCTTTTATTTTTTTGCGGCGCGGGAATGAAAGAGCGAGGTTGTGCATGCCGGGGACGAGGGAAGGGGGGGGGGGGGGGGGGGGGGGGAGAGGGCCCACAGGGAGGGGGGGGGGGGGGGGGGGGGGGGGGGAGCCGGGGTTAGCGGCTGCTGGAAGAGGAGCCTATTACCACCGCGCCGCTGAAACTGATATAATCAGGCGCACGGCGACCCCGGCCCGCGCCCGAGACCAACTTTTCCTTCCAGGACTCACTCCGCGGGGGTACTTAAACGCGCCGGCCAGGAGAAAAAGGGTAGGGGGGGAGGGTTAAGGTAAAGGATGGCGCCGGGGTTCGGAATAAGGGGGTACAAAGGATTTTCTTTTGAGAGATGGTTAGAGGAGCTTTGTAAGAAATCCTCTCTGCTTTCCCCCCCCCCCTCACTCTCACCGTAGCGCTCTATCTCTTTATCCCTGTCTGTCTCCCTCCTTCCCTCTCCGGCTGATTTCCCGCTGCTTTGATAGCGATAGACCCCCTCCCGTGTGGCAGCAGCTTTAAGTCTGGTCAGATATGAATATGTCACAGCTCCTAATCCCACACACTTTCCCCCCCTCGCGAGCTCCGCAAACCGTATCAGATACGAGGCCTTCCTCCCATATCGTTCCGCCGAACTCTGCCCCTCCTGTTTTTTTTTTGTGGGATTGACCCAGAATGGGAGTTTATAGTTTATGGGATATTTTACCTTCTGCAACCGGAGCCGGGTCTATCTTTCATGCCTTTTAAGGATTACAAGACGAGGCATTTTGTCGCTGGGCGTGTACATCTGCTTACATTTTCTGGGTCTTTGGTCGGATAAGCGTTGGTCTGTAACGGTTCCAGCATATAACGAAGAAAAAAAAACACATAAACGATATATATTTGTACCGTTTGTAATTGAATCTCGCGGCGGTTTGGCTGACAAACGTGTGCCATTTATCAGCACAATAGAGAAAAGATGTCGATCGACGAGCTCTTCAAGATTTCCATCCTCTTTGATTTCAGCCGCCCAAGAGACCCCCACATAACTCCGACAAAGGTCTCAAACCTTAATTAGCTTGGTAAAGCTATTGGCGTGTTGACAGTCGTTGTCGGAAAAGGCCAGGTGATGCAAATTTCATTAAGAAATTGGAGAAAAAAAAAGAAAAAGAAAAACTTACTCCTCAAACTTTGCTCAGACAATTAGCTGCTGGAGTCCCCCACATGCTGCCAGACCTGCTGAATATTCCAATAATTGATTCCCTCAAAGCCGGAGAAGCCAAAAAAAAAAAAGGAAACAGAAAAGCAAAGTCTTTTTAACCTGAGATAGCCTCCTCTGCAGTTTGGGATTGACGGAATTGTGAAAAATAAAGTTTACATGCTTCTCTGTGTCCTCAAATAAGAATCGCATGGAAACCAAGAAAAAACAAGGTTTATATCAAGCTTAAAGATGTTACAGAAGAAATAAAAAACTATCTCATAGCATAACTGGAGCATTATGTCTTTCAAAAGAGAGATTTTTTCTGATACATCCCCAACCAGAAACAATTCCGGCGTCAAATTTGCCCTGATGCTTCACCCGATTGGCTGCCCCGTTAGCCTTTCACTGTTTCTGGATGTGTCGTCCCAATTAATGTACTGTAATGACAGAAACGACAATCATATCACTTGTTCGATCACAGAAGATCTTAAGGAAGATGCAACAGAAGAGGACCTCCGTCATCAAATATCCCTAAAATGCCAGGAATGGAGCACATGCATTGAGAAGCATACTAGCTCAGGGTTAAATCTGCCGTTGGCTTTGTTCAACAATAGTTTGGTTGGATGCAGAATTTGATGTCTGGAGTGCAGCCATAGGAATGGCAAATTATTCCCAACTTGATTTGACAAAAAAACAAAAACATTGCATAACCTGTAAAAATAAATAGATACATTTTTAAAAACTTAGGATGTAAAGAAAACCGCTTATACAAAAGGTCAAGGACCTCGACCCAACCCAATTTGTGTATCCCTCATCATAAATATACCCACCTTACTGGTTCAATCATCAATACTGATTTTGATGATTGAGTTGTACTGGTCATCCCAAGTAGAGCCTTTAGATGCAAAGGTACTGTTTCTTCTTTGATCACCAAAGGAAAAATTGCGAACTTATCCTTTAAATGACAACGTTTAGAGGCTGGGATTGATCTTAAACATCTAAGAACCTCTTTGGGTTGTTTCTACCTACGGTCTGAGACCTTGACAGGGCACCCGGCCCAAGAATCCGAGAAACCACTTGTCGTTCTCCCCCCAGGAACAGCATGCCCTTACCTCTTGAAAACATCCAGCGACAAGTGAAAGTACCTGCTGGTCAAGCAGCGGAGTAGGTGGTGGAAGTGACAAAACATGTTTTAGTTGCAATTCATTATTCTTTTTTTTCGACTACGCGCTTGTTTCCGGCTTGTGGTAAGTGTAAAAAAATGCTGCCACGGTTGAGGATGCACACGCACACGCACACACACCCGCACATCCGTCCGAGTCCATTCCACGGCCCCCGTTCATGTCCCAGAAAGAGCAGCCAGGCCTCTCCCAGCCCGGGTCTGAAAAATGTCAGGCCTCCTCTCCGCGCAGCCCACCCACCCCTGCCTCCCTCCACGCCGATAAAGGTCATGAATAATACATAATAAGCACTGCACTGAAGGCCGAAACCGAACTGTTAAAATATTGATCTTGGGCTCATCATAATAAAGAGAAATTACTGAGAGCGATCCATCACCATAAGCCCAGCGTCTGTTACTACTCCGGGCTTAACTTGCTCAATTTCCCCTCTCTCCGTGTAGCACCACATTACGGCTCAATAATAATAAAGATGATATCGGGGCTCGCAATTGCCGCCCGTGCGCGCCGTGCAAGGTAGCGTGTTGTCATGCAAATTAAGCGACAACAAATCCGCGGCACGTCTAAATATATTTGGAGGATTACGTCCCGTTTCGTCTGTGGAAGGAAATAAATACTTTCAATATTTGCCGGCGCTCGCTCATCTCCGCTCTCCAGATTCCAAATGGTGCGTGACATTTGGGCGCCGCGTGCGTTAGATGTGTCTGAGTAGGTGGAGTGCTTGTTTGCGCGCGGGCGCAAATTGGGGGGGGGGGAGAGAATTTGTGTGTAATTCCCTCATATTGCGTGACGGCTTTGTGTTCGGCAGGCGGACGCGCAAATATGTTTTTGCTCACTCCCAATCGTGTGGCGTGAGGTTCTGGGAGCTCTGTTAGAGTTCGTTCGTGTTGCGATGTCACACGGCCATTAACGGCACCTAAAGGCAGTGGGAACCAGGCCGGCCGGCTAGCTAGCCACTACCGCCGCCGCTACCACCGCCGCGTTCCCACACTTAATGAGTTTTTAAATATTAAAAGCAGCACACACACACACACACACCGTCGCCACTATTGTGAGCTCTTAATTTACCAAGCAATTAGGCGCGGGTCCTCATTTATCAGCGCGCGTTCATTTGCCGAAAACCTAGTCACTTTTTATTAATCGACGCCGTTGAAACGGCGAGGGGAAATTAATGTGCGCGCAGCGGAGGTCAGGCCGGCCGCGCCGGCTGGCCGCCGCTCAGCGAAACGGGAGATAAATAGGGGAGGAGGCTCCGGCGTGGCGGACGCCGGGGGAGTGGCCGCGCACACCGGAGAGACGCCGGCGGAGCGGCGTGGAGACGCGCCGCTCGGCTTCCGCGGACCATCTGTTTTTGTGTTTTTTTTCTTCCCCTCCCCTCCCCTCTTTCTTTTTTTTTTCAGCTTTCAGGAAAATTAACCGAATGCCTTTAAAAGGAAAAACAATTACAGTTTTAACCTTGGTGCAACAATGCTTTCCCCGCTTCATTTTTTATCTCCCATCACACTGATAGGGACCTGCTTAGTATTCATGTAGAAAAGTGAGAAGGCTTCAGAAGTGGTGTGTGGAGAGCAGAATCCCTATGTTCTTTTTTCTGTAAAATGGTAGCTGATTGGAAATGGATGGGAGCTATGGTGTACCAAGTCGCATCTATCCAACTAGAGTCTTTACGTAAAAAAATCGTGTCAAGTTATAGGTACAAGTGGAAAAAGGTCATAGGATTATGTTCTCCAAGATGGTCCCATTGGTCACGGGTGGTATTAGAAACCTAGACAATGACAAAGGTAACTTAGAAGTTCAGGGTTTTTACCTTTTACATCAGTTTTTACTTAGCAAACTACCTTTGTATTCATTCTTCCTACCTTAATAGCATGTATTCTATCTTAATGGTCACATAGTGATTAACCGGGTTCATTTGTGTTGCCATTGGTGGCCTTCCAGGAAATCTCTTACCCGTCGCTTTGGACTGAGCCATGCTGGTACATCTTTGCTATAAGGGTGCCTTTGGTGTCACTGGTTTGTCGTCCTTGACCGCTCTTGGTGGACACCAGCAGGAATACCCCATCCCAGTTTGCTTCAAACTCGCAGGGAATCATCTGAGGCATCTTCCTGGATTGTGCGTTTGTCTCGAAGACCCTCGTTATCCCATAAGGAGGGTAAATTTGTAAGTAAACTCTGCTGAACCACCTCCCCTTTGTGGATACAAGTCCATGTTTGCAACGTTGTCTGTATCTCCAGTCGTGTGACAACCCCCAAAATATATATTTTTTTACCACAGAACTGAATCTTGACCTGTAACTTCGGCAATTGCAGATAGATAACCGGTGTTGTCCCCTCAACCTTCCTGGTGTGTACTGTACAGTGCTGCTTGTTCGCGGTGCTTGTCTGACAGGTTAACGCTCGGGTCAAAACAAGGAAAAGAACCAACCTGCCACCACCTTAATTCCCGCCGTCACTGCGGCGCCTTACACCGTCTCCTCTGAAAGCAGCTGAAGCCGAGCCGCCGCTAATGAACCGGGAGACACCTGCTCGGCGCTCTGTTTACAGCTAATGTTAGCTCTGCTCCGGGATAGCGGTGTGCACAGGTGTTGTTTGCCGCGTCGCCCCCTCTGTTGTGCTTCCTGTCAGGCTGGCCGTCCTGGGATTCCCTAATCTCGCAGGCACCGGGGAGCGAGCAAACACACTGAACGCCTGTAAGATAATTCCACTACGCAGAGTTGATGTTTAAGCAGTTTTTTTGCTTTCTGTTTCCCCCCACAAACTTAAAAAAAAACAACAAAAAAAACACACTGGTTAACATTATTTCTTTTCCGTTTCCAGACATAAGCATTTTCTTAACAATTTGAAGATGTTCAGTGGTTGTGTTTCTCCTAATAATTGAAGAAATTAATAATGGGACTATTTGGAGGCAATATTTGTTAAAGTATTATCAAAAGGAGCAGCTTATTCCAGCAGGGTGATCACATTCTCTCAGAGCCAATCGTGATGTGGTTTGATGAATTTCAACCAAATCCCTGTTTCTAAGACTCACCCCCTCCTTGATTTCAAAGGTTTTCTCTTATTGACCTCTGATGTAAAACAAAAAAAGGGTTTCCGATGAATAGTCTATCAAAAGATTAATGTAATTGTCTTTTCACTTTGTGGCAAGCTGATGTTAAAAAGAGGAATGCTAGAAAACGAACTGAATGCTATTTTGCAGATTGGGAAGATTTCTAATTACTGTAGACCATCATTTCCAGTTCATACATGCCCTGTGTTTGTTTGCTTGGTTGTTTGCCCTCTTGATTACTTATTGTGCTCAGACGATGCTCAGTGGAGAACCATATTAACCGACTCACCAAGTCAGGTGGACTTAAAGCAGAGACCACTGCTGAGTTGTGGATCTTTTGGAATTTGTGCCCAAGGGTGTTACCCCACCTTACCCAGCTTTCTCCATCCCCCCCCCCCGGTGCCCCCAATCCATAACCCTCCGGGGGTGTTTGCGGCAGGCTGTGCCGGGGGCTCTGCCTGGCTGCCGCAGCCTCTGCCCCGGCCCCCGTCTCAGGCCCGGGCTCGGCACTGAGCTAACACGCTCCCATTCTTCATCCAGACAGTCCGCAAAGCACTGGGGCAAAATATTCTGTCTCCCTGAGCAGCTCCTAATAAATTGTCCCCCTTCATCGACGCGCAAGACAAATTTTGCCTTCTCTCCTCTCGCCCCCCTCACCCCCCTCCTCCCGTCTCCCATGCTCGGGAGCTCTCGGTTTCCTGTGGTTTAGCGAAACTGGCACGCTCACTGTACCTCTCAATAAACTGCTGGGAAACCAGGGCCACCGCTCAGCTGGCCAGAGCCCTCTGTGAAGCAGAAAAGAAAAAAGGAAAGGGATAAAAAAAAAAAAAGCTGTTGGAAAGGAAAAGGGGGCCGGAGGATGCAGCTGGGGGAATCAACAAAGACAGAAAGGAATAAAGAGAGAGATTTCTGTGCGCAAACCCTGCTCTCCTCTCCTCCTCGCTCCTCTTCCCCACGCTGCCACGACACCACACCGCTTCCGCTTTGTAATTGCGCAATTAGTGCCACAGCCTGGTTTTCATATATCACAAATGGCTAGCCGCTCCTATTAAAGCCGCCCCAGCGCCAGGCTAGCGGGCGCGGCTAGCCGGGGTGCATTAAGGGCAGCGTTTTGTAAAATGCGAGCCAATTTATCATGATCTGTTTTTCCGCTCCCACCCACCGCCAAAACGGCCCGACTCCCTTGTCTTTGAGCCTGACCTTGCGCTGAGCCAGCTTGCGTGTCTGCGTGTGTGTGTGTGCGTTTTTTGGCGTGCCCGTGCGTCAGCACGCGGAGGTTCAATTTGCTCATTGTTACTCGCTTGCATAATTTCGGGCGGCTGGCTCGGAGCTGAGTCGCACGCATGGCAAGTCCAAACACACACACGCACACACACACACACGCACGTGGCACAAAAAAGAAAAAGAATGAAAGAATAACCATGGCGGCCACTGATTGCTTGTGCCGCCACTTTGCCTTCCTCTTTCTCTTAGTCTTCTGCACTCTCTTCTCCTCCCCTAGCAAAGTCCACTCACTTCTACGGCGGGGCTAAGCCAGGTTCATTTGTACAACGGCAAGCGGTGTAACACGGGTAATTCCTCCTCAGGGGGGGACGGGGTGCTCTAGGTGGGGCCGGAGGAAGGGTGAGGCAGAGGAGACGAGCAATGGGCGGTAAAGTTATTTTTTTCCTTCTTTGGTTTTAGCTCGGCGCGATAGCCAAGCACCCGAGCTAAGACGAACGTTCGTTAGCATCCTCAATGATTGTTCTCCATGTTTTCCATACCTCAGTCATTGCATTTAAACAAAGGCCTCATCGTCAAAGTCTTCATTCAAGAAGGTCGACGCGCTTGACGGCTCGAAAAACCCAACGGCACGCAGCCTCGGCACCTCTTTGCCACTTTTTCTACCCGCACAACGCCGCTTTAGCTTGTTTTTCTCGAAGGTTTGTGAAGGTTTTCGTCAACCTTTCTTCACCCGTTCAACAGTAAACAGTTGTCCGAGGAAAGGGAAATGGACCTTCATGGAGGTAATCGTTAGTCCGGGACTGTTGAAGCCACATTGTTTAAGGCCCGTGCTTTAAAAAGTCCAAAAGGCTGCTTTGACTGACTGCTGCTCTCTGGGATCATCAGGTAGCTAGCGTTATTTGAGCCCAAGGGGTCATGATGTGGTCAGGTTTGTCTGGAATCGTCTTTACCAGCGGGAAAAACCAGCAGCCAGATGCAAACCTGGCACAAAAAGCAAGGTCCGACACAACGCCTCGCCTACCTCGACGCTAATGGGTTTGCCGCTACTTGTCAAACATCCACTTTTTTTTTTTTTAATTCCAGAGATTTCCCTTACTGCTCTGGCAAAGTGGACAGGAGAGCAGTCACTTTTTTATCCTTTTTGGTAGGCGCTACATGCTTTGGTAGCTTTATTTTGTCTAAAGGACTTATTTGTGTTTTTGCGTTTTACTCCCAAATTGGTGAGAAGTGGCCAACTACCAGGGAGAGGCCATCACGGGCCAGCAGACTGTACCAATTTCCACTCACACAGGGGCCCAGATTGAGCATTTACACAGGGACATAAGCCTAAAAATTCCAACTGAACAGTTGTGTAGATGTTCAAATATGCCTTGCGTACAGTAGCTGAATTTCTCACGCGAGGATCATTCCGTTCCTCAAATCCTATTGTACAAATCTACCCTGGAAGGCAGCAGAAATGGCTCAGTCAGTGTTGTTTCCTTCTCTAACGTGTGCCAGCAGAGGGGATAAATAGCGTTATATGAATAGCTTGGCTCGACCGAGATATGCTGTAAAGCTAACAATGATGCCATTACAGTTTGATCAGCATGCTCTGCTGATATTCAGCATCTTAAACGCGATTCTTCTCAGTGATGAACAAAAGTATTCATATCTCTATGATGCACTGAGACTCACCGAGTTATCTATATCTAACCCAGATGTGACACATGACTTTATTTGCAAGATGGACACGATGAATTCCTGGATTGAGACGTGGCCATCCGGAGCTTATTGGTTCCGGGTGGAGGATTGGAATTAAAGTCTATTTGACGGCGAAGTTTGAAATGTGACTCAGTTAATGCTCAGTCATTTTCTGCCAAGTCGTGCATTGTTAAGCTTGGGCCTGATTGTGTCTCGCCAAATGTAGGGCGTAAAAAGGAATTCTCTAATGCTTGTTTTAGACATAAAAGCACTTTTGGTTATTTTTTATTCCCTTTTGTTTTACCTCAGATATATTCCTCCCAACTAAAATGAGGCATGTCTTTGCAAACGCTCTCGGAAGCATGCACAGATAAACCTACAAATCTTTGCAATAACACACACTTGAGCGTGTGACATGGCAGGTAATTCGAATAACTTCCCAGTTAGGAATCGCAACCACAAGCAACCATCACCTGGTGGTTTTCTTCTGTTATCCGACAGGCTTTCCACTCTCGGCGAGCGGCAATCAGAGAGCGGCTTTCCTTTGGGAGGACTTTGGCTCTGTGGTGTAATTGCTATGAGAGTTAATGTAGCTGAAGCAGACGAGCTAATTGTCCCTGACTCTGTCATATTTGCGTGGTGAAACACTCTTAAATACCACAGAAAACATTTAGAATCATTTTATCATCCTGAATATTATCCCCTTACATAACAGCTTTTCATTATCGCTAACAACCATATAAATGAGTATTTCTATCCGGCCCAAACAGTCAAATTCACCCAGGCAAGTTGAACCTGCTGTTCGCGTTGTTATTTGATCTTTGCTAATGTTGACCGATGCATCGGCAAAAAAGAGACCAGAGGTGGTTCCTCAACTATTCCATTTCAAGCTGCAGAGTCTTTAAAAGACTAACATATGTAACTCTTTCAGTATACTTTTCCAGTCTGACATCTTGTATTAGGGCCACCAAAAGTTTTGTTTCACCTTAACCAGGCTAAATGAACTTTAGCTTAAGCTTGCTTTCTTTACCCTAGAATAACTCAACTTTAGCTCAAGCTAGCTTTCCTCACCCTAGCTAAATAAACTTTAGCTCAAGCTAGCTTTCCTCACCTTAGCTAAATAAACTTTAGCTCAAGCTAGCTTTCCTCACCCTAGCTAAATAAACTTCAGCTCAAGCTAGCTTCCGTTACCCTAATTATATGAACTCTAGCTCAAAATAGCTTCCCTTACTCTAGCTATATGAGCTTTAGCTCAAACTAGCTTCCTTTACCCTACCTAAACAAACTTTAGCTCAAGCCAACTTCCCTTAACCTAGCAATATGAATTACAAAGAAGAATTACGGAGAATTACGAATGAGTCAGCTAAAAATATTTTCCAGGATATGGTTGGGAAGCATTAGATGTGCGTTTGTGTTGTTTCAAAGACTAAATCCACATGTTGGAGTTTAGCATAAATTTCTAAATATCATTTTGGTCACAATAGTTTCGATTGTAATTTCTCAAATTTTGTTTTCATTTTGAGCACATATGATTATGGGGCAGCAGCAAATTTAACATGTTTTTAGAGCTTACAAAGAGTTTTTGTCTCACCTTGAATCTGATTATTTTTGGGGTCAGCATTTGGTGTCAAAGTTTTCCAATCATGCTCATGTCTTTCAGATCTTGAATTTTACTTCAAAGGATGATATCAATCTGTGTCGGATGTTTTTTCTTTCTTCCTTTTTTTCCGTGACAGGAGATGGTAAACAGGCTGTTTGAGATGCATGGTGATCGATGGGGTGCTTTCTTAATTTACACTGCCATTTTCACTTTGTGTCAGAATTAATGGAAATGAATTATATCACATCTGCGCAGCTGACTCTGCAGTATCTTTTGCAGATATGGCAGAGTCTTTTTTTTTTTTTTTACTGGTGTGTGTCTGTCAGCCTCTGTGTTGGGGAGTGTTTTTCTGAGATCAGAGGTAGGCACCCTGGGTGTATGAAGTATTCCCATCATGCATCTCTCCATGCCTGGGCAGCCCACGCCCACTCATCAACCCCACATTAGCACTCTCCGGCACACACTCTCTTTTCTTTCTTCTCAGCCCGTGTGTGTGTGGATCTCTCTCTCCCTCTCTCTGATCTCTCTGTTTATGTTTGACCTTTTTGCCGCTCTGCGCCGGCTAATGATGGTACAGGGATAGCAGGTGTGCTGCATTAGGCGACTTCTGCCGCGGCGGAACAAATTAGAGGTCCACCAACACCGAGGGCCGACCTTTCACCACCGGCGCTCCCGTTAGCGGCCGCCAACAAACAAACACACCCACAGATGCCCACACAGCCTCGCGCGGCGGAAGAACGAGGGGAACGCCGAGCGCCGCAGCCTCTCTCTCCGGGCTCTCAGATGTGTGCAATTTGAGTAAAAAACCACACAGCCCCGGCCACATAATCTCCTCACCTGAAAAAAAAAAAAAAAAAAATGGGGGAAAAAGGGAGCAGTGGAGAACACAGAGGCGAGATAAATAATCAGGCTTTTGTTTGAGCAGCTATTCCCGGCTTCCAAATGCTACACTCTGCTGATTTTGCATAACAAGATGATGGTGTTGCTTTGATTACTTTTTTCTTTTTTTCTTTTTTTTTTTTCTTTTGTTTGTTTTTTTTTTTTTTTTTCATCCCGCAGTGTTGTGCTGTGCATTGTATTTGAAGAGCCGAAGAGATTGAAAGATAGAAACATAAAGGGAGAAAGTGAGATTATTGCGTCGTCACGTGCACAAACGAACGCACGTGCACACCCTACAGCACGTTGACAACACACAAAAGCGGCCCGTCTCCCACCGCCTCCGCTCTCGCCTCTCCCGACTTTGCCGAGTCAAATCCAAGCGGGCTTAACGCGGGGAAAGAAAATCAAAGGCGAGCATGGGCCTGATTTGGACCCCTGTTGCCGGGGGATTCGCGTGCACGTCGGTTTGCATGGATGCAGATGTAGTGTTTTAAACTGCACGATGCAGAGATGAACTGATCGGGCGCGTTCCGCGTCGAGTTTATGATCTCAGCTTGAGAAAAACCGAAGGTGCTTCAAACAGCTCGGGTTCAAACGATACGCTGGCACAGATATGGCATCTTTGCTCCAAATGAAAGTCGGTTGAGTTGTGCTGGTCATTGATAGCGTTTTCAAAAAACAAAACAAAGCAGTGTTAGTCTGAAGGATCCGGTTGCCATGGGAAAACCTCAAAGTTCCACCTCTACATGTTGTCCCTTACGCGTTTTCAGCTGCTTTTATAGACATTGACCTGGGACCGGTTCTTAAAGCGCATTCAGGTAAACCTCTGACCTCCAGCCACAGAGCTACGTTTTTTTTTATGTCCGTCAAATTTTGTGTAAGGAAAACTTCTAACGCTGACAAGAGAGATCAGAGTCTGTGCTTTCTGTCTCTGGGTTTGTCCGGGTAAGGTAGCTTGGGCTTAAATCGCCGACTACTCCAGGGCCGGTTGGTTCTCAAGACAAAGGATGTCAAAAATACATGATAAACCTTAAAAATTCCAACAGTTATCGCAACGTCCGTCCTACCATCCCATTGTCAGCCCTTCACCCTCGCTCGGGTCGTAGAGTCAACAGGGTAAGGAGGGAATCATCGTCATCCCATTTCCCCAGCAACATTCCCCAGATCCAAGGAAGATTTTCCTTGCCTGTGTCGCCTAGTGCTTGCTCATGGTGGGAATTGTTGGGTTTCTGTAGTTAACTTCAGAGTAGGGGCTGACCCGCTCTGTTTGGAAAGCGCTGTGAGACAACTGTTGTTGTGATGTGGCGCTATATAAATAAAATTGAATTGAATTGAATTGAATCCTCCTTGGGGATCCCAAGGCGTTCCCTAAGCCAGACGGGGTATGTAATCCCTTGACCCAGTCCTGGGTCTATGCTATCCCTTTACACCTCCACAGGTATCTTTATCGGATGTCGAACCAGCTCAACTGGCTCCTAAAAGGTTTTTTTATGCTGAATGTTTAAGCACATATGGGTATAGCACCGCCATTCTACAGTCGGAGGTATTTGGTCAGGCTTTTCTTTGTTTAGTTATGTCACTTTTCTAAAATGGTACTTTCATCACTTACTTTTCTTACTAGACTGTAAATTTATCAATGTTGTCATACACTACCATTTAAAAAACAACAACGTTTCAGCTCAAGTATGTGACTATAAAACTTTCAAATTCATTTAATAGTTATATAATGATATTGATTGTCATTGGATAGGCAGAGATGCACATGCAAATGCACAAAATAATTATTAGTAGCTATGGTAATTTATTTTTAAAATCTATTTCAAGGCTAACATTTTGAAATCAGGGCTATGAATGGTCTTCCATACTTTTTGTAGTCGACATAAACCAAACCACACCAGCTTGCTCCTTTCCGCTTTCCCTTCTTAAAACACAACAACTGGTGCTGCCCTGAAATCTGGGGCTGGCTGCAGACTTCCACGCGCTGTTGACTGAACAAAAGAGGCCTCGGCTCATCATAACCTGACAACACAAAGAATCAACCCTGTGAGTGTTACCGGTGATGAGCAAAGGGGGGGGGGGACGGGGAGGACGGGGACCTCCAGCCCAGAAATTGTGCAATCAAGCGAGATCTTAACATCAATTGCGGCCTTCAAGTGGTCCTGTGGGATGAGTTAAAAAAAAAAGAAGAGAGAGAAAAGAAAGAAAGACATGGAAAATTAAACACCCACTTGATGGGAGAGAAATTGCTGCTTGCAGTGTCACAAGCTTAGCAAATGAGCACCTTTGGCAGAAAGGGGACCGGAAAAAAAAAGAGGGCTTAAGAGAAACCTGGAAAAAAAGCGCTTGCCTATTTCCCTTCTCTGTCAGCCCGTGGTCAAGGCCCCATTCTGTTGTCTGTCATCCCGCCTGCTCTATTACTGTCATTACGGCGCCCGGCCCCTGTGGTTAATGTGTTTGTCCGTGTACACAAGTCCGCCCCACGGCTGAATGGCAACCCAATCTACATGCGTCGGGATTGCCTCCCGGTTTCTGAGGGGGGGAAAATGGGGAGCCTGCCTCCTCGCTCTTAATCAGACATCTCTGATTGATCTGCCCGGTGACTGACAAGCGGCGGAACACCTCCCCTAACCCCGCCGTCCTCCGGTAATAGCCGTAAAGATGTGTTTGGTCTGTCGCCAGGGACAGTTTTGAAAGCCTGACAAGGGCCGTAATGGCCCGAACGCACGCCCGTTCGCTTTGAATCGGAGGGAGGCTGGGAAACCAAAGTTTAAAAAATAATCCCATCCCATCCCGCTCCTGTTCAAACTGACTCCCGCTCCTGTACCGCTCCCATATATATATTTTTCTTCAATTAGTGTTTAGTCTTACAAGCAGCGTACATCGTGCTAGCACCGTCACATTCTACTCTCATAAACGTATATAATATTTCAGACTTTCCGACCAGTTCTGTGAACTTAATAGACATGTCATTACTTCTGACTTTGCGCTGTAAATCATTTTTTGCCACATCGACTGCTCCCTCCGTCACTGCTCTTTGAATTCCGGCGGTAAGCCGTGACAAAAAAGCACTGATGGCTTCTGGGACGGCCGGGTCGTGTAGTTATTTTTTAATTGCGTTACATTGTAGGCATATTAAAAGGAAACTACAAAATGGTCTTTGCTATTGGTTGATTCCCGCTCCCGTCTGCTCCCGTTAACCATTTATCCTGTACCGTCCAAATCCCGTGATTGATAGCAAAGATGACTCCCATCCTGCAGGAATCCAACGGGAATCCCTTGACCCGCGGGATTCCCGAAAAAATGTCTCTGTTAGAGCAGTTGGGGATCCTCAGCCCCCGGGCCTGTGTGTGTTTACCTCAGCATACACACTGCCCGCACCACAAGGGAAACAGTGAGCCTTTTTTTCCAGGGGAATCCAGTCTCCTCCCAGAGGGACTCCAGGGTTTTCCAGGCAGGTTCTAACGTACCGGTGTGTGCTACCGGGGATGTTTTTCATCCGGGCAGGCCCCTCAGGAAGCAGCGGTCTGGCTGGGGGTCAGCGGTGCATCTGAGGAGGAGGCTTCTACGGGAGCAGTGTTTAGCCACCGGAGCACGTCCTCACACACACACACACACACGTCGTTACCACCTCACACTGGAATGCACTTAGAAATACGCCGGTGGACGTGCGCACACAGTCCAAAACCTAAAATCACATTACGGCACCTCAAATTTGGCCCGAATCTCTCCAGGGGGACGGGGAAATGATCAGATTTGGGGTCTGAGGAACTGAAAGTCCCATATTGAGCAAAAAAGACCAATTTAGCACGAAGCAGAGATTTTACACGAAGATTCCAACTCCATCTCCTTTTGGTTATTGTCAACATTTCAATCCACCAGATGCTCTGAAAAGAAGTCAGTTTTACAGTTGCTTTGGTTTGAATTCTGAACATCTGGGAGAAAAAAAAGACAAAGATACCAAATACACATACATGCATATATATATATGTATGTGTGTGTGTGTGTGTGTAATGATGATGAACACATACTTGCAAGTAACTGCAAGGACAGCTTTATATTCTTAATTTTTTAAAATGCCGAAGTAAATGTTATGACTGAGGAAAACTTCAGAGAATCCAGAACACCACTCAGGGGAAAAGGCAGAAAGTGAGCAGTGAATATGAAAGTGACGTGGGAAAGGGGGAATGGTAAGCAGCCGCGAGGTTTAACCAACGTTAAACATGAGTTTTTAATGTAAAACCTAGACAAATTCTGCTGTAATAGCTGATTTTAACCTAGAATTTTGTTTTGTTTTTGTTTTTTAGTGTGCAAGGCAGCGTTTAAGAAAAATAAGAATAGAAAAAACTGTCTCCTGACATACATTCATGACTCTTTAAGTTTATCCTAAGACAGGGCTTTGAAATACCTGTGCTGGCACTGATGCAGCTTTTCTGGGAAGGTTTGACGTATTTCTGTAAGAGAAAGCATCTAAGAGACGCGACACCTCCTGAATTTAGTCTCAGTTGCAGCACTCGAAACTAAAGGTACAACAGAAGGTACCCCAAAATAGAAGTTTAAATCCAAAATTAGGGCTAGGTACCAGTAAAAGATTTTCAGTACCGATACCAATGCCTTCACTTCAATACCGGTTCACTTTTTTTTCGATGCCAATTTTATAAGATTATAAGATAACAAAAAGCAAATGACATCACACATCGTACAAATCTTCAGTTTTATTTTTTTAGCTTTGGTATTTTCCACTCCAAACAGTTTTCTGACAGAAGAAATAAACAACACATTATTTTTAGTGCAAAAGAACACTTGCAAACACGTTACAAATCAATCCACTGTTCTGCCACATATTCAGGACCTGTTTACGTAGTAGTTTTTGGCTGATAGCACTGGGATAGTGATAGCATTTACAGCGTTGTTAGCATTGCGGTTCGCTCTTGAGTCGCCCATTACTTTTTTTGCATATATTGCATCGCGCAGTATTGGCATCCATCTTCCTGAAGACCTCGGTTTTAACAGCACAGATACAGGTGAACCCCGTCTGTGGGCGTAAGTACTTTTTTTCCCCCCTTAAAGATGGCCGGAGATCAGTGGTGTACAAACGCCCATTGAAGGTCTATTAGGACATGTCACAGACATCAAAGAATGTGTTTAGATTAAAATTAAAATTTTTCAAAAAACAGGCATTAAGTACATGGAAGTCTTTTGTCTCCCTGATCTTTTAATCGTCCCGTGACCACGTAGAGAGCCAAAAGCAGCTGTTCAAGTACATCTTTTTCAAATGGCCCAAATCCTCTGACAGCTGCACGTTAAAACCGCAAGCTGTCAGAGTTTGGAGCTGATTCGGTTGGCTCTTCGGCCCTTTTTCTGCGAACAGAGCCTCCATACTGAGGTCAGGCTGGATATTAGTAAAGCTGTTCGGAGTCGGCGAAACCGAGCAAAAGCCCGGCCACGCTCTGCGAAGTCCGTTATGAAACCTGGCGTTACACCTGATTGTGTGTTTGCTTGTGCGTGTCGACGATGCCGCTAATGAGCCATTACGGTCGGGGGGGGGGGTAAACCCAATCGATGGCGTGCTGTCGCTGGACAATGCTGATCAATTCCAGCCTATTGACTGCGTTTCCCCCTCATTAGCTTCCACGAGGTGTGTGTGTGTGTGTGAGTGTGCGCGATGTGGGAGGTGATGTGTGTTTTGGGTAAACACGCTCAGGTGGCAGCGCGGGGCCTGTGCCACGTTTATGCTGCGCTATGTAAGACTGCTAGCAGGCATGGTGGGTGGGGGGGGGGGTGGAGGGGGGGGACTGATTACTCTTATTAACACGGAGGGTGTCAGGCACTGGTCCAAATGGCACCACAGCGACTGTTAGCTCGCACACTGACACACACACACACACACACACACACACACACGCTGTTTGAGGCGGGATCCGGAGCCAAAACTCCCAGCTGAACCCCCGACGTGTTGCCACCAGCTCAGGAGGAGATCTTTGTGGCGAGCTGTCAGCGTTTCAGCGGCTAATATGTTCCCCTCGTCACGGCCCCGAAACTGTTGTCCCGAACGGCGTTCCAACAAAAAAAAGCCCTCCCACCCCACCCCAAAAAAAAACACCTGCTTTTTGCGCCAAGTCCCATAAGGAACATTCCCATCGGAGAATGAGGAACGCTTGTTCCTCGTTTAGCTTAAATTTGGGGGCTCGAGCTGCTTTTCGACCGTCGTTCTTTATCTCCTTTTTACTCACCAACGGCAGCTGACCATTTAAAAAAAAACACTTAAAGCCGTTTAGAGGCCATCTGGTCCGCGGCCAAGTTTAAAAAAAAAACACTTTTAGACTGAGCCACTTCAGCTGGGCAGATGCCAAACCGACGGCTAGCGCAGTTTTCCAGTTCATTTTGTTGTTATTTTTTATTCTTTTTTAGTCCCCATTTATCTGGAGGATTATGAAGTGGTTTGTTTGATCATCTGAAAACATCCCGTATATTGCCAGGGTGGGATGCATTGAAACTTGTGTGCGTGTGTTGTGTGTGTGTGTGAGTGTGTGGATGTGTTATTGTAAAAAAATAAAAGGTCTTGACCACTTTCTGCCCAGATGGGGTCATTCCAGATGAGGTCTTCGCCCAATCAGGTACCACAAAGTTTCAAACTGTCCTCCAGGGTTAAGGATTGAAACGGAATGTTCCACCACTGGATCGGTTTTATAGGGCTAGGGTTTGTGTTAGGCCCCCGTGTATTTTTCAGGCGTTCCAGAGGATTAATGAACTTCTTCAGAACTCTTCGGGTAGTCGCAAACCCGTAAAGAGCGTACGAGCAAACAGGTTCACGATGCTCCTCATGACAGTGGCTACCCTGACCTTACCGAAAGACAAAAAAAAAGTTCTCACTGGAACGTCGACGTGGGTTCCGCCTTTATCCGGCGGGAAAAGAATGTAAAGATGCTTCCCGGGACCTCCTCTCCGCCGGTTCTCCGGCGTCTGGATCGGAGGAACCCCGGCTCCCCCGACTGCACCGCGATTGGCTTCCACAGAACTTATTAAACATAATTGCAAACTAATTAGTACCGAGATGGCTTGGCACCTCCGTCTAGTGCCAGACACTCGATGCGGGTTTACAACATGCATTTAAAATTTTACACTAATTGCCAATCCCTGATTAATTCACGACTGGGGAGTGCTTTATAATAGTTATTAATAGGGGCTGTATAGATTAGATTAGGAATTAATTCAAAATAAAAAAACCTGGCATTACACGCATGGGGAAAGCCGTGTGTTGCACGGCAACCTGCGCGCGCCGATGCATGCGCCCTGTCACAACGCATTGGCCAAGCACTTTGATTTAACAGTCAGGTTTTTTCTTTTGTTTTTTTTTGTGGGGGGTGTGCGGTGGCAATTTGTATGAAATCACTTGATCTAAAGGTTCGCTAGGACCTGCTCGCCTAACGAGCGTTCGGATCGGGCCGCCGAAACAACCGACGGCGCCCACGCGGATTCGCCGCCGGCGTCCCCCTACCCGCCCTGCGAGGGGTGGCGAACGGCGAGGTTCTCCATCTTGGCCTTCGGGGGATTAATCCTGGCCCACAAACACTCCCGGTCCCTCTCTCCGGCAGCTAATGGTCACAGCATGGACCGCACAATGCCTCCCTAATTTCCGCTAATTGAACGGTCGTTAGCAGCCACAGGCTTTGGCACTAAAGCACGCGTGGGTGTGCGCCGCGCCGGCCTACTCCATCTCCGCCCGCCACATTGCGTGTGTGTGTACGTGCGCGCGCGTGTGTGCGTTTGTTCCGCATCAAATGGCCTGGCACCGCTGGGTCGGCGGAGTGGGTGGAGTGAAGGGCACCGGTGGCACGGGGAGATCATTAATTCGCCCTGCCTCTCTCCGCGCGGCTTATTTTGATGTTTTCGTAATGAGCGCCTGCCAGGGGAGGGTAAACAGCCAGCCATCGTCGCGGCCCCTTTGATGTCAAATGATGTGAGAGGCGACGAGGGGCGGGAAAAGAGAAGGTGGAGGAGCGGGGCCGTGAGGAAGGAGTGGATGCTGAGAGGGCCCGCGAGGAGCGGCGGAGAACAGGAGAAATTGCTCCCCGGTGGAGTGGCTGCCGGTTATATTCCGTCACACGAGCGGGAAGGTGTGAAGGAACCGAGCTGGGGGAGAGTGTGCCTCCTTTTTTTTTGGGCTCCGTGCCCGTTCCAGCCGAAGGGGGGATTGAGACCATCTGGGACGGGTGGGGTATTTCTTGCTTGGGTTCTAAAGTCTGGTCACAGACTCCAAAGCACTTTGACAATTTGCAAGTTTTCGCGAGGCGAAAAAGAAAAGAAAAAAGAACTCCGAGGTCAAAATTTCTTTAACGTTCTGACATTTGAGATCAGAAATCGGTTCATACCCCTAAATGTAGGACCCCTGGACCAGCAATTCTTAACCATGAGTTCCCCCTCCCACTCCAAAGGAGGAGGCCAAAAAAAAGTCATGGGTCATTTGAGGTCCTAACATCATGTCAGTGATGAAAACGGCCACCTGCATGGGTCGTCGTGGTGTTGTCGTGGCGGTAAAGTTTGTTGTTTTGATGGAAACGCGGGAGATCAAAGAACAGTTGAGTGGGCTCGTCTACGACTCCACGACAACGAGACCAAGAGGCAGATGTGGAGTCTTCAACGGCGCGCTCGATGCACAACCCGGCGAAAACGATTGGAGAAATGTTCAAACGAGCTTCCGCAGCCACACAGTCTGCCGGCTGGCGTTCACGGCCATTTTGTTCTCTCCGCATATCACGCTGGAATTTGAGTCACGCTTTGCTGTGCGTAAAGTCTGTGATGATATTACAGACTGTGATGATATTAGCTGGTCGGAACTAGAGCAAAAGCAGCCTCGTCTTCTTCTGCACACACTGACACCACCAAGGGAAGAAGTAGGACAGATATCAGCCTTGACGATCAGCTTTGTTCATCCGAAGTAAAATCTCGATGGCGACGGCAATTTAAAAAAAAGAAATCGGATCTGAAGTCCTTGATTTGGTCCAAAATACAAACCAACCTGGGTTTATTTGCTTTTTACAGCAACAAAACCATCTCCAAATTGACCAAATACGAAGCAAACAATGAGATGACATAGCTGATCTCCACTAGGAAAAGGCTGGGAGAGCACCTGGCGGAGAAACTTCCAAACCAAGCCGAAACTTTTCTAAAACTGAAAAATTACATGTTGCTTACATCCGAGTGCCTAAAAATATCCTCGTCCGAGCCCTAGATGTTCATTACTGTCTCAGATACAGTTGCATTGATGCGGTTGCATGTCTGGGGCTGTCATTTTCTGCCTCAGTAGGCTTGTCGGTAATTTCAAACGTGTGCTTGCACGTTTAATTCAAAGTTTAAGCGGAACTGCACTTGTGCCCTTTTTTTTCTGTTTTGTTTTGTTTATTTCTTTTAAGTGAACAGTTTTGAGCTAAGCACGAAGGTGGGAGTTAAGGGGGGAAAAACATGTACTGCCCCAGACTTTTGCATCTCAGAGGTCAATAACGTGTCAGAAAACATCAGAAATTGGGCTCTTGATCTAAAGGTGAGAGGATTTTTTAAAAACAGCTCATCTTCTGCCAAACAGCACTTTCCGCTCCCCCAACAAGACCACTCCTCCGCCGAGGGGGACATCTCCACGGTTTGCTGTTATGCCGCAAATAAAAAAAAAATGGAGGGGGAAAAAAAAGAGCCTTTTGAATGAGCCGTTATTATGTAAATGGTCTCTGGCTGATACCGTCTCAGCCCGGCGGAGTCCCGCACTCCGGTCACCGGTGGCGGAGGCTGCCGCCGAGACGGGGATCATTTTCCTGATTGCAGGAGGCTCGGGTGGGAGGAGAGGCGGAGAGAAGCAACCGGGGCGTTCCGTCGGATGTCCGGGTCTGTTTACCGTTTGTTAGGTGACCCCATACGGAAAACGTGGCTTGCTTTTTTCCTTCTTGTTTTTTTTTTAGATGTTGTATAACCGGAGTGACTTTGACTTATGCTTAAGGTGAAGAAGTTTCTGGTTGTCGTTGTTGTGTTCACGGCAGTGGCAGGAAGCCAGGTTTGGTCTTCTTCTTGGTACACTGCTTATCAGAATTTGTGGAAATGAGTTGGGTCCAGATTTGTCCTCTAATGTTGGAGACATCTCAGTTCTACAGAAGTAGCTGGAGTTTCGGTTTTGCTGACCTAGTTGGACGAAATGTTTCGAAGTTGCTTCCACCTGAATGGAAGAATGGGTTAAGGATCAGAAGTCTGCAGGTGTTGAGGATAGGTGGTGAAATCTGAATCATTTTTATGGATGAGGGATGCTGGAAAACCTACGTTTAAGTTGTACGTAGAGAATAATGTTTTGGTCAATGCTTGATCCAATTGATTGGGCGCAGAAAGCGTTTCGTTGGTCAGAAGATGAGCAATCCTCTCTTCATTCTCCCTTCGCTCAGACGTTAGTATATGTATTCTGTCCTGGGCGCTTTTGTTTCCAACATTAACTATGACATATAAAGCCACTTACCAGCCGGGTTTGACCAATCATTACCTCGTCTCTCCTATAAGATCCCCCAGTTGGTTTTCTGATGGCCCATCATCATCTGCTGCATGGTGCTTTCATTAGGCCTTATTAGGGAAGTACTTAGGGTTCATCACATGCTAAGTGATTTCTCCTCCGTTCCTCATTTGTTCCCCAGTAACTGCTGGATATCGCGAGTGTACTTTACCTCTAATTTTCTCCTTTCGTAATCACCTAAGCGAGGTTGTCTTTCTCCGGCTGATCACCACCGCTCGAACCTATCCGTACGGACGGGGGGGGCAAACTGTGCGGTTGACCGAAAAAGGGAAGGAAAAAAATAACTCAGCGGCGAGTGGGTTTTATCACAACAAAACAACTGTTTTTAGCTCCATCGCTGTGGGCCGGAACCGTTTTTAATTGATTTTCTGTGAATAAAATCCACGGCGCCGCGCGTGCTTTCAAAGCACAATCTTCCCCCGAACCAGAGCACGACGTTGTGTGTGTGTGTGTGTGTGGGCCCGTGCGGTTGCGGTGACTCACTCGCTCTCTCTCCCATGCGCTGACCTCTCGGCTGCCCACACGCACAAACAGAGGCAGCGGTCTGACGCTGGCGCCGGGCTTTCTCATCAGCCGACCTCTGACCCCTGCCAGCAGCCCCCTCTCCGGCGCGAGGCTGAGCCGCATTAACCTGGACCCCCCCCCCCCACGCTCTCCCGCCGCAATCTCCCGGCCGCACAACAACCCTGTCGCGCGTTCCGCCACCTGCACGGACGTTTAGTAATACATGCGCGCTCACGCCGCAAATAGCCGACGTACTGCACACGTTGCAGTGATCACAAAGGGGGGGGGGGGACCCGAGGAGGAGGTGTGGAGGTGGAGGGTCAGTGAAAGAAAAGTGTGTTGTTGCAGATGAGGCGTGCTCATATTCCTCACTTCGTTGGGCTTCATTATTCCCCGGCATGGGGGGTTGCGAGCGCGTCCATGTCCGATTCATCCAGGAGCACCCCGGCGTGGCTCCGGAAAATTACTCCGACCGAAAATGTTAATGAGATTTGCCCCCTCGCCAAGAAATGGGGCTGACCAGGTGAGCCCAGGTGAGGATTTGGGACTGAGTTTTCCCCTGTTAAATCCGCTCATCCGCGCGAGGCTGTGACTTAAGCGGCACTCGATTTTCCCGTCAAACTTCACTCCGTACGAGATCGGGCCTTAAAAGGAGGAGGAAAGAGGAGACAACAGGGAAACCAAGGATTCATGTCCTTATTTCCAATTGAACTGTGGGTTGCCGAACCAGCTGGGACGTCTTTTGTACGTGGCCGGCTAAAACCGAGTGAACGGGAAAGATCGGAACCCTGAACGTGCCAGACCCTTCAGCACCGTAGTCTGAATACCTTTAGAAATAAACTTGAGTTCACCGGTTTTGGTGTAATGCGAGAAGAGTTCACGGTCTTGAATGTTGCAAGGGCTCCGTCTCGTTTTCTTTTGACCAGGCTGGAACTTTCCAGAGGATTAGATTGAGAATTTAGGTAGTAGGTCACATTCTTTTCTTGGTGCCCGTTTGACGGTCTTTATCCTACTATCAGAAAGGGTACCATTACTCCATCGCTTGTTTTACTATTCCAGGTAACACAATTAGCACTGTCAATCCTTTGACTTTGTGGTTTATCGTCTTTAGGATCTTTTGATTTTGTGCCTTCTACAGTTCAGAGTTTTTTCAGTCGTCGTTTGTCTGATTTTGTGACGGGAAAGCCTTACGAAATGTTCTCCGATTGTATGAGGTTGGGTCATTTTCAAGAGGGAATGCACCCTTTGTGAAATGCAAAAGGTAGAGATGGGCCAGTGGTGAAGCCATCAACGTTACTCCTCTAATGTCACCATTAGAGCAACAAGGCCGAGTGGACCCCTTTTGATCCCCGGTCCCTTAGATGACTCGCAGGTGGAACATCTTTCAGTGTCAGATTAATTAGTGTGTTTCAGGTCTTTTTTCTGGGGAAATGAGTCTTTAAACTCTTCTCTTTTTAGTATCCTCAAGTGAACAGGTTGTTGGTAAAAAGAATTCCAACACAACAGACAACTTTTTTTATTTGTTTTCCCATCTCAAATGGGAATAATCTATGTAAAAAAAAAAAACTGTAAACATTGTCCTGGCATTCCGTCGAACCCAGAAAAAGGCGAAGGAGCAGGAGTTCATTCTTAGTCAGGAAGGGGACGTTGGGAGCCGGTGGATGTGTAAAGATGAGTACGAAAAGGTTTGTTAAACGCTCCCTAAAGTGTTCGAAGTGAAGCATCGATTCAGCGGAGCAGCAAAGCAGGTTGCGCCTCCTCTCTCCCATCCCACGCGACCACGCCGCGCTCACCTGCCTCGTCCACCTCCACCTCCGTCCGCCGCAAACACGACGCCGAGAGGCCAGACCACAACAAACAAACTCTCTCCGGAGCCAGACCGGTGTTTACCAAGCCGCCCGCCCGCCCGTCCGCCTGCCCATCTCCTCCCCGGCCCGGGCGGGTGATTTTCTTTGAGTGCCGTAACTATCATGTCACACCGTGTTGTCATTACGGTGATTGCCGCCGGCCCCCCTGATAACCTCCCCGCGGTGATTTGTACCATCGAGGAGTCGTTTTCGTTTTTTCCCTCCCTTTTCTCTGGGCGCTCTCCTCTCGTCTTGATTGCGGCGGCTCCCATCAGCGCCCTCGTCTTGTTTGCGGTTGGACTGAAAGCGATGGCTCCTCTCCGTGTGCAACATTTCGTCTGAGGGGAGAGGCGACTCCATCACAGCCCTCCACTCCCCCCCAGACCCTCCTCCTCCTCCACTGGATTTTCCTATTTTTTTCTTTTTTTTTTTTTTTTTTTTTCCCCCCTTTTCCCCCCTCCCCCCCCCCGGCTCAGTCCCCCCCCCCCCCCCCCTCCCCAAACCGCGGCGCCTGAAAATCCCTCTTTCTCCACACACACCCTTCTTTCTTTTCCAGAGAGAGCATCAGCCCATCTCCTGGCATGATACGGCTCGCCATCAGCACTGTTTACCGTCCGCCTTTGATAGAAGAATCAACTCTCCCCTCCCTTTTTTTTTACTCCCTCTTTTTCTTTGTTTTCTCCCTCCTTTATCCCCCCCCCCCCTCCCACCACCACCCCCCTCCTCTTTCTCTCACGTAAGTTGTCATTTGTTGCCCATTGTCTCGGTGGTATTTAGTGGCGAGGAGATTAGGCAGCTGTGAATGGACTGCAGCTGTCTGTGCTGGATTAGGGGAGTTTAATCAAAGTATTTTCTAATGCGCCTCGTAATGATGATCCATAGGGACGGAGGCTCTTTAACAGATAATGATAGCTAGGCGGGCTGTTAGAGATGACTCGCTTGGAAGCGCCACAGTCGCTATCTTATTGTTGCTTTATATAGGGCCAGCTTTGCTGTCACAATATGCTATTTGGCCATAATAGTTGCCATTCAGTATTAGGGAAGAGTTAGTCAGAACGCGGCCAGCTCTATATACTTTGCCATTCACTTGTAATTTGGGAAAACGTAGCGTTTTTTTTTGTTTAAATGTCACTTTTTTTCCCCCTCCCCCTCCGTGCGGGTGTGATGACAGAGGAAACAGGTGTTGATTGGCACCTTTCAGTTACGTCTGGGGTGTTAATGATATACCTCCATCGCCCGACACGCAACGTTGTAGTTTGCATGGTTGTTTGTCGCACGGCCGCGGCCTTCGCCGGTTTATTTGCGCGTTCCGGAGCGGTAAAGGACGCTCGGTAAAACGCGGCTGAAAGCAGCTCTGTCTCTCAAATCCCAGGCGAGACGGCGCGTTTCGTTAGTTTACCCCCCGTAAAAATGTGACCCCTGAAAGTGCGAATCGCGCCAGCACCAGGTGAAATACAAAAACAAAACCAAATCTAACAATTTCTGGAGACACAACAAAGAACTGACACCACCTCACGAAACGGGGATGAGAAAACAAATGTAAAAACACAGCTTTTCACAGATGTGCGCGTTATTCAAAACACGACATACAAAGTGTTTTACAGCAACTCAACAAAGAACACATCAATTAGATCAGGATAACAAAATAGTGTGAAGGGAATTTGGCGAAACAAAGCAAATCTAAACAAAAACAAACCGTCTAACTTAAAGAGATTCAAACAAAAACCTGTAACGAGCCGAATCGTTAAAAACAAGCAGAGAACATCTTCTAGGTGTCAAACAAGGCCTTTAACAAGGCCTTTAAGTCCTCTGTAGCTCACTGGGCACCTGCCACATGTTAAGCCATGTGCTTAGTGATTGATTAGTGTCCAGTTTAATGGAAGCAAAGACATTTAGCTGATTCTCTGAAGTGTTTTGTTGAGATAGCTAAGAAGGTCCTACCAGAAAACAAGCCATTCCAGACAAACTTTTAAAGTAATTTCAGGATTTCTGCTCATCATTTTGGCTCGTAATAGAAAGAATGGGATTTTTCTAACTCTACCAAAGTAAGTGTTCTTTTTTTTTCTATGACATTTCCACTTTAGTGGAGTTTGGAGTTCTGGGTTAGCTGTTTTGCAAAAGGCCGAGAGAAGAAAAGGGATAATAAGCAGCCATTTTGCATGAACATAATCAAATCTCTATTTAAACTTTACCTCGCAGGGCGCAGGTGCAGATTGACTTGAATAATTTAATAGACAAATGTAAATATTAGAATACACTTGTCTGACTTTTGACAGTGGAAACATTTATTTGGATCATCCGTTAAAAGTATGCCGGCGGCATGAGAGCACATCTTGAACTTTTTTTTCTTTTCTTTTTTTTTGTAAGGCTTGATATTGGCTCTTTAGAGCACTCTCTGCCTGAAAGACAGATGTCAGTCCGTCAATTATTTGTGATAGAGCACATTTCCATTAGATTTTATTTTCATCTTAATGATTTCCAGTACATTTGTTTGCTCTGTGTGTTCATGTGAAAGATCAACTAATTATAATTAGCTGATTTGTTTAGCTTCTATGTAACTATTTTCTTTATAACAATGTCGATCTTGCAGTCAGTTGTATTTAGTTCTGGTTTATCATATAGTTTAAACCCTCAGAAAAGCAATGATATGCTCCTAGAAAGAGCTGAATATTAAGCAATATGGAATTTATTAATACATGAACCAAAAAAAGAAGAAATGATAAATATTTATGGCTTCTAAGTTGTGAAACTCTTTACTAGATGGTTTCACTTGATAGTCTTCAATTTTGGTCTTGTTCATATTTCAAATTTTTTTAAACCCACCACTAATGTGCACATATTCTTTTGAGTCAGCTGCCAAGATCAGGTCAACGCTCGTTGGCAAAAATGCTGCGAGATCAAGGCCTTTTGCTACCGTGGACAGTGTGCACTCACTCCCCTTGTGCAAAGCTGTGTAAGGAAATACAGAAAAGGAGAACTTTCTCTGCAAAGACGAGGACCTCACCAGGGCAGCGATGCCAAACTCAGTCCAAAAAATTTTAAAAAAAGAGAAAAAAACAAAAGCTTTCTCCTTATTTTGAATAATCAACCTTCCTCAGGTCCTGAAATTACCATGCAGGTTCTCTGTTGCTACTTTCTTTTTGTTTTACTAGCAGGCACTTTTGAAAGTCAAAATATACCCCCAAAACCGTTAAATCCAACAGTCTATGGCTCTTGTTTGACAAAGCCAACATCGGGGCCTTGAAGAGTTTGGATGAGATGTGAGAGGACCAAAGGGGAGGTGCACTGCACAACAAACTGTCGTCTAGAAGATTATAGCTCTTTGTCTGGATGAATAGCGAAACGGTGCCGCTTTGCTCATCCAAGTCCACACTGTAACACACTACCATCCACAATCCACGGCTATTTATAGACCCGTCTACCTCGTCAAGGACGCTCTTCAAGGAGCGGTTCAACCTTCACTGGTAAGCGCTCGGGAAGCTTCTTAGCATCATATGCCGTTTCAAAAAGACGACCAAAGGCACAAGAGCGTAGAAGAACTGGTCCACGTCGGGGTGCGTTCACGAGCACTTCGATCCCGATTGACATTTTAACTCGTGAACTTGTCGCTACATGAATCGGCACTTTGATTCTGTCGCTCGTAGATTAAAATGCAGACTCAGCTCGAACTCCGAGTCCCGACTCCATACGCCAGCTTGATGTTTCGAACTGTACAAAGTGGAGGAAATGGGACCCCGGTAGAGCCGGCATATGGAACTGATCATCTCACAGCCAGCTGACTTCATTTAGCACCTTTAGCACAGATCATCACAGCTAAGGATGGATGATATGTGTCTGTAGCGAAGGGAATGAAAGGCAGCGTGGATACAGCCCGGAATCTAGTCAAATCATGGCTTCCAGCCACGTGCCACAACTGTAAACAAGGAAGGACGTTTTTCCTTGCCTGTGTCGCCTAGTGCTTGCTCATGGTGGGAATTGTTGGGTGTCTGTAATTAACTTCAGAGTAGGGACTGACCTGCTCTGTTTGGAAAGCGCTGTGAGACAACTGTTGTTATGATGTGGCGCTATATAAATAAAATTGAATTGAATTGGATTGAATTAAACGTTTTTCAAAAAATACCCCAGATTAGCATATCGTTTCATGTACTGAGGACTACAGGCGGTTGAAAACCGTGGCCCAGGTTAGCCGGACCATCCGTCTGCCGTACCTCCGGTGTCATGACAGGGTGGCGCGGCATGCCTCAGAGACACAGAGGAAAATGGCGGCGAGCGGGCGCCTCAGATGCCGAGCGCCGCCGCGGAGCACATCGTGTTGCGATATGACCCCGCTCTGACTCTCAGATGATGGAAGGCAAAGAGAAGGGGAAAAAAACAAAACAAAAAACTCACACCGAGACGAGAGGGGGGTAAAGAGTTTTTTTTATTTTTTTTACTTTCTTTTTTTTACTCTCCCCCCGCTACCAAATAATGAGAAGAGAGGAGGGGGGAGATGAAGGCAAGCTTTCCGTGGCTTCCTCCTCCCTCCTTCAAACGCAGAGGCCCCATGCTGCTGAAGACAGATGCTGGGGGAAACAGTGAGGCGTTTTGCTACTGTGGGTTGTTTCTCAATCAGAGGCTTAACTCAGCAGCGAGCGCACAGACGCACGCACACACGCACGCACACACACACACGCAGACATCCAGATAATATCCGTTGAGATGTTAGATTACAAAAGCTATAGCTCCACCTGTTCTTTGCCATAACAGGTGCTTGTGATAATTATTTCACCTCTCTGATGAGCCGGGCTCACTCTCGACAGCGTGCAACTGTAGCAACCAGAAAATGCCATTAAACTATTGCTTTGTAATTACTCCGTTTTGATTTTCCTTTGATCCAAGTGTCAGCGCGGCGTTGAATTTATTTATTTATTTTCCCCGGAAACGCACACTGAGAGGCTTGACTCGACGCTATGTTAATTTCCTCCGGGCAGGCAGATGGCTGCGAGTCAAAGGTCAGCGTTTGGCTTTGAGGCTGTGGCCATCTCGAGGAGGGTCAGTCTCTATGTGTTCAATAAGCCCGAGAGCTGGCAGGAGCGCAGAATTGATTCAGTCCTCGACGGCACGCCGCTGGGATCAGCACTCCTGCGGCGCCCCCAGTCGATCCGGTTATCTGTAGCCGTTAGCGGTGCTAATCGGGTGTCGGGCTCGTGCCCCCGCAGACAACGGGCCATCAAATTCAGCATGTAGAAAGGAAAAAAAAGGTCAAGCCCATGTCACCTTAGAGGGGGGGAAAGCATGCTCCAGGAGTGATTAGATGTTCACTCGGAGGACAGCAACGTTTTAAAATGCGTCACAAGTGTATGTTTGTGTCCATGCAAACACAGCAGCCTTTGTCAAGTGGTGTACCCGCTTTGTCTTTTCTTTAGCTACATCAGCTTTTTTTTTTCTACCCACCAACATGACTTGATCCAGCAAGATCATTTTCAGGAACGTCAGAAACTCCCAATCCTTCTATTCAAGCTGCCGTCAATCCGGTGTCTACATCCGTACCGCGAACTGTTCCTTCAGAATCGTGTCCCGGCAATGCTTTCCCTTCAAAATGTTGTTTTTTTTCTTGACTGCCAAAATTGGCTCTAGCCAATAACCAGATTCGCCCGTTTTTGAAAGCAGCCTCAGCTGGCAGTTTGCTTGAGGTCGCACCTTGGTTCCGGGCCAGCGCAGGCTAAAAATGTTCACTTCTGCACTTTGCTCCAAACATTAGTCCCCTGTTTAGGAGTGCCTCACAAGCGCCTGCCGTCATTCGGTTTGCAGAGGAAAAACACATTTTTGAAAGCAAAGCAGTTTCTCACAGGTGGTTGGCAGCATGGAGGGATTTCTTTACTAGCCATGGAAGACAACGAGAAGTACAAATAGAGAGACATTAAAGGGAAAAGCCATGGGATAGTGTCAGACTCTGGGAGCTATCTCGCTTATACCTTAAGGCAAGGCTCGAAATCTGTGGGTGTTGAATGCAAATCACGCCGTGTTGCACACTGGGCTGGCAGCCCCATTTTGTTTTTAGAGGAATGGTCTCTCATTACCCGTGTTTACTGGCATTGTTGCCTGATTTAATTTGGCCTGAGTAAAATTGGCTGAAATCTGCGGAAAGGAAGAAGAGATAGTGGAAGAAAAGTGGAGGACAAATATGAACCTTACAGTGAGGCGGAACTGCACTCGTCAAAGTAAGAATTTCTAATTAACATTGTGCTAAAATATCGTTGTGGGTACATTTATAAAAAAGTAAGCTAATTCAAACAATGAGATAGACGGTTTGAGTGTGGGAAAACTGCCTCTCATTCTTACTATGCCAACTTCTGCTTTGTTTTAAAAGCGGGTATAATTTTGAGAAGTGAGAAGTTTCTTAGCTGGAGTGCTAGCTATGGCTAACTTGCCAGTTAGCTTCAGCTACAGTGACTCACCTTGGCTAAAGCTAGTAAATTAGCACAGAGAGCTAGCAATATTCTAGAACATTCTAGTAGTACATTATCAATATTATTATCAATTAGCTGGATAGCTAGCTATGGCTAACTTGCCAGTTAGCTTCAGCTACAGTGACTCACCTTAGCTAAAGCTAGTAAATTAGCAAAGAGAGCTAGCAATATTCTAGAATATTCTAGTAGTACATTATAAATAGGGCTAAATAAAAGGCTTGCTCACTTAAGCCAGGGCTTTTGTGGGGTCACAAAAGAGTTTATTTGGGATTGTCTCACCCCAAAAGAGTGCCAAAATTAAAAAAAAAAGAAGAAAAACACAAATCTCAACATCAGTCGTTGGAAGATGCATTCAGCACGTTTAACAAGTCAAGCTACAATTAAAACTCGACTAAGCTATTCAGTTGGACTAGTTTTCATGTCACATTTGTCTCTTTTGTTGACAGAAGTATGGCAGGTTCCATTATGACAGGTGGAGATAAATGCTGTGAATTAAGCGCTTTCATTGATTTTCGAGGCGGCTGAGACAGAGAAAATGCAACACATAATGTCTTTAGACAAACATCTGGGTGTGGAACACAGGATAAGAATGAGGTGCTGCGAACGTTTCAAAATCCAGTCGATGAGTCTTGAAGGCACAATGTTTGCGTGAGAGCCAAATTCATCTTATGTTAATGAGCTGAAGCTGCAATCTATACACACCACTCCCTTTCACTTTTCTTTAAATCTGGTCAAATGTTCTCCTCGATCAGGTCGTTACCGCACGTGCCGCTTCACTTTGACAATTCGCCGTGATTGGAAAAAAAAAAACGTTTGCGTCCTAAGGATGAAACCACTCTTGTTTCCTGTAGGATGAGCAGAAATAACAAGGCCGTAGCTGTCTTTCTCTCGCCGACCCGCGATCCTGCGCGACGCCCCCCTGAATAGAGCCAGGCAAAGAAAAGCCCCGGCGTTGGTGGGAGACCGCAAAAATAGTCTCCCAGAGGAGAAGGGGGGGGAAAAAAAACGCTACAAGTGATTCAGTTTCTCACTGCCGGCTCGTGGCACCGACATCCTGCTAGCTTAGTTTATGTTGACGGATCGCAGCGGTGCTCCTGTCTGGAGGTGCACCCACTCGGGCGGGAATAGCTTTTCTTTTTGGCGAGCTGTACCGTGGATGATATACATTATAGACCTAAGTGTGTGTGGAGTATGATGCCGGCGCCGCCTCATTACTGCAGGATTACATGTGCATCCATGAGCATGAGTGGAGGGAGGGGGGGGCTCAATCACTACCCCCCCAACACCTCTAATTCACAGAATGATGTAATTATCTTTTCTTTTTTTTTCTTTCTCTGACACCTCACTCGCATTCTCTCGAGCACAAAAACATTCACATTCACAGGTATTTTCTCTGGCTCTTTGCCACCCTCCATCAGATGAACACAAGCTCAGAGAAAAAAAAAAAAAGGGGGGGGAGGTAGTAGAGACTGGAGGGCCAGTCTTTGACAAAAGAGGAGCATTTTGCGCCTTTGACATGATCTCCCCTCCCCACAGTGGCCGAGGGCCCACAAAGCCGGGCGCTGAATGAGGGTCAGCTGCAGCTTGGCCCCTGGGAGCCTCCCGTCGAGCCTTTTAATGAATGTCATTTTCTTGCATTAACCACCCCGATTGTTGGATAATGGCCTCCCAACAATAACATTTAACCAATTCCCCTGTCTTTTGGGCCGACTCATTTGGGACACAGCAGGAGGTGGTAATTGATTGTGTAATTCCAATCAGAGCTGTAAACAGATTGGAGGTTCCTTCAGAGCGTCTTCTCGAAGCCCCCCCCCACTGCCTCGTCCCCCCCTCCTCCCCGACATGCCTTCCTTCACACAAGATGACATCAAAGATTCTTTTAAAATAACTCAAAAGGAAGCCATAAGAGGGAGTTATTATCCGTCGTCGGTGCGGGGAATACAGAAAAAAAAACATGCAGCTCCCACATGACCCCAGTTTTACTGTGTACTAACACATTCCCCTGCCTTTTCTACCACACCCCCGCCCCCTTTCTCTTCCCTCACATCGATTGTGGCTCCCTTGTCATCCTGCTGCAGAGACGCAGAGAGTAAGGAGCTGGAGGTGAGGGGGTTAACTGCGCTCGGCAATTTAGATTTACTGTGAGACAAACACTGGTTGGATACGGATGGGGTGTGTGAGCGTGTGTGTGTGTGTGTGTGTGTGTGTGTGTGTGGCGGTCGTGGTGGCGCTGGGACATGATGTCTCCATGGAGATGAGGGGTAATGGCACATTGTGCGAGTGCAAAGTGAAGCACGCACATGCTCGGGCGCTCGTTTTTAAGATGAGTTCAACTAATTGTCGTCACCGAGCTATTTATTGACTAACCACCGCTCACATTAACAAGCGTGCGCGCTCTCAACGGGGACGCTGCTCGTTCGGCACAGCCGGGGGCCAAGTCCAGAGTCCGGTGGCGGTTTCGTATGAGGGCTTTGCTGGTCTGTTATCTGGACTGAGCCTTCTGCCCCTCCCATTGACGCGTGACACCACACATTGAGCTCTGCGCCGTTATAAATTGTGTTTTTGGGCCCAACTCCCTTTTCCTCAACCCTCCTCGTCAGCCGCATTGGGTTGAATTGTCGTTTTTTTGTGTGAATCTGCCAGACTATCCCTCTGCTCTCCTGCCTTTTCTCCAGGAAGCAATCGGCGGTTTCTAAGCGTAACCGGAGATAGAAAGAATAAACGGAAAAGGGATCTTTTGCTAACGTTTTTGGGCCGTTCCCAGACCCGCCACACTGTTTGTTTGACCGGGACCCATTCACGCTGCCCTGTTTTAAACAGCCCTAGACGGCGCATGGGGTTCGAGCACTTGGACTTTGGATGAGTGCCATGAGAGGAAGTCACACTCATTCGCCCCACTCTGCCTAATGTGTCCATTTATTTATTTCTTTATCCCAGAGTGTCACAATTAGTATGATACAATTCAGAGCTTTTGGAGGCGCTCATGTGCACTTAAAAAAAAAAAAAAAAGTTCACCCGATACCTTAAATAATTAAATGCAAAACAATGAAAAAGCTGAACAAGTGCATAACAAACTCGAGAGATTCAACAAATAGCAACTTTAGTGTTCTGGTTAACATACTGGGTAACTTTTTGACTTTTTAAAGTCATCAACTGCTCCTAAACAGATTAACAGTATGTTCTATGTTTTGTATTTTGCAGCTTTTTCAAACCTAAAACCTCAATTTCGTACACTAACTGTCACACCTTGTTTCCTGAAACATAGACTCTGTTAGTTGTGAAGCTAAATGTCTATGGGAGCTATTATTCCAGAGGAAAATCTTCCAGGTGAGGAATTTCCCTTGTCGGTGGAACACCAAAACACTGGAATTGTGCGCTCAGCAAAAAACATAAAAAACAGAAGATGGACCTCAACATCCTCGCCCCTCCATTCAAAGATGATTATATTATCTCATCACGCCTGGGAGACTTGATGTGAGTGTAACGATTTATACCAGCTCCCAATCTGCCGATGCTTAGCTGGATCTGGGTTCATTTCAGCCTCAGCCTCCCGCCGCCTTTCTGCTGACTCTGGGCGATCCGGGGATGGTGAGTAAATCTAATATAAAGGCGTTATTGATTCGCAGGTCCTTAATCACTTTGATTTGGCCCAGTTTTTAGTGACCCCCACTGCAGCTATGAATTCCCTCAAGGAAGAGGGGGGGGGCATCAGTGCTGGGGACAGGCAGACACTGGGAGGCAATTGCCATTTTTCTGCAATGCCAAAGAGATTTAAAAATCCTATCATCAATCCTGGCATCACTAATATTTATACATGTAGCGCGGCGATCGATAATATTCTTTTTACTCTGCTGGGCGTGCAGGAGGACCTCCACTGATATGTGTGCCGGCCTGTATGTCTTCATACTGTTGCTGTTCACCATCTCAACCCCTGTTAGTTTTTAAAGTCTCATACACTTTAGACTTTGTAGGAAGTAACCCAGGCTAATTTTGGTCAGAAGTCTAAGTGTTCTCCTGCCCATGTGCGGTGTATGGACTGGTAAGTTATATAACCCTATCAACCTGGAAACGTAAATTCATCTTGGGACTGGGGCTGTTGAGATAGTGTTAAATTTGGGTCTGGAAGGCTCTTAACTGAAAGACATTGAACTTTGCCTTGTGTTGTGATTCCTTGGAAGTCAAACCTTTAGGCTAAGCATTGCTAACGTAATTTTCTGTTACTCAAAACAGGAGCCGGCGTCAATGAAAGAAAGACACTTTTAAGAGTTTTTTCGTTTACAAGTTAATGACGAATTATTCCAATCTACCTTATTTTACTAACGACAAATATAGCAAAGCAATGAACTAACATAATAAGAACAGGTTGGGTAGAGTACTTGATGGGCTTTTGTGGAATATTTTTGAGAAAATCTGGAAGTTTCAGGTGTGCCGTCCCACATTGTAGCGAAGTGGAATATTTTTACGCTTTTTTTCTCTCTACCTGTGATCTTCTCTAATCTTTCATAACCTCATGACAGTTTTAAACAGTCAAAAAGTCAAGAAAAAATTATGTATTTTGAATAACAGTGAATGTTGTGGTGACAGTTGATGCGGTACAGGAATTTAATTACACCAAAATGGAATTGCTGAATCCTAAAAATCTGTTGATTTGGACTTTTTGACCTCAGCTTCATAAATTTGATCATGTTTTGACCAAAGCAGGGCCGCGCTAGCTGTTTCCTCTGCACTGGTTCCCGTTTAGCTTTCGGTTTCACCTTCAAGCGTGGGATGGGCATTGACTGTTTACAGTGTTATGTTTCTGTTCGAGTTACATTTCAGCAATCTCTGTAGTTGTAAATTATGAATATCGCCTAGCAGAACTCTCTTTAAGAAGAAACAAAAAAAAAATGTGTGTGGGTTTGACTCGATGTTCGTTTGCGGCCTCACTTTTCTGCTTGGCAGCCTGCTGGAAATAAGCTTTGAGTCAATAATTAATATCAATAATTTTGACAGGACGAGGATGAAAAAAAAAAAAGGAAAAAAAAAACCTTGACCGGCAGGATGATTTTTTCTCATTAGGATTACAAACATGCGGCACGCGTCTACGTCCGTGACAGTAATAGATGCGTACTGCCACGGAGCTGATATCATGAACCAACTGTGTCACTCGGTAAACAATGCTAATTAAGAGAGACAGTGGGATTGCCTCCGTGACCCTTCTCCCCCCCATTTCCATGTTTGTTTTTATTGTCCATGCTAATTAGACTTAATCCCCCCCCCCCGTTCTCTCGCCGTGGACTCTGACCAGCATTGGGGATTGGCGCCGCTAGCCAATGGGGTGCGCCGGTGCTTCCGGGTCGAGGAGGCAGTGGGACGACTGCTCTCCGTGAGTCCGGAGGGGGAGGTATGGGGTGGGTGGGGGGGGAGCGAGGCTTTGCAGCTGGACTCGGAGTGTGTGTCAGAAGGGGGGGTGGCGGGGTATCATGTCGGGTGGGGCCCCCGGCTGCTATTGTCTCGCAGTACAATGATCCAGCTCACAAGTGAGCAGCGGGCCAATAATGAGGAGGAGGCCCCGCTGAACAGCGTGTCCCTGCCAATTGTTCCGCCGCCACAGTGGGAGAATGGAGCTGTCGGCACTCACACACACACTCACACACACACTCACACACACACTCACACACATCCGCACACACCGCGCACCCCGACACCTTCCTTGCTATATGCCCACTCCCACTCCCTCTATCTGTGTCACTGACACGCACACACACACACGCATAGACGCGCACACACACACGTATACAATCACAGACACACACACACACACACACACTCCCTCCATCTCATATCTCTGACATGGGGAGTGTGTTCACTAATGGCTAATTAAAACAGGACTATTAATGAATGGCCGAGCAGCAGACACGATAAGGAAACTTTAGGGGAATGAATTAACACATCCTCGACGTGTCATCCTACCCAGCCAGAGCCCAGTCTGTGTGTGTGTGTGTGCATGTGTGTGTGTGTGTGCGTGTGCGTGTGTGTGGGTGTGTTGCAGTTGTTTCAAATGCATTTTACATCTTTTGCCGATCACATAGTTGCATACTTTTGTAGATTTTGTGTGTTGGATGTATATTTCAATGTGTAGCCAACCCCAAACTTTTGGTTTGAGTTAAGTTAAGTTATATTCCACCTACAACTGGTTCTAGAATAACAAAAATCAGGAATTGCTGCAGGGTCAGTTTTACCCTAAGAGCAAACAAAAGACAGAAGTAGTTCTTGTACTAACTATTTTTTGTTTTTTTAATATCTTTTTTTACCCAGTAATCCCACCAAAGCTGCTTTTGCACACCTTTTGCACGGAAGATTAGCATGTGGAGTAAAAACCAGACGAACACAGTTAGGTTCAGTCAGCATCGATTGCTTAGTTTAAGGAGAGAGGATCATCAGTAGCCTTTAAAGATGGGCTTTGGTTGTCACTCCCGGCTCTTCCGACTTAAGTCCACAAGCGTCTTTGATCTTGGGCAGGTAAATGGGCGAAGCGTTAAAGTGTGTTTTAATATTTCTAGAACAGTTGGCAGAAATTGGGCTGGAATAGTTTTTTGCTCCCCTCTTGTGAATAAGGGGGCTCGTTTTTCGCTGTGGCTTGAGCACAATCGCTCAGTTATTGATCCGGTAGAATGCGGTTTTGTGTAAAAGCTGTGAATTTAAGCTGCTCATCACGCATGACACATTCTGACATCTGGTTGAAACTATTTCTTCCTCCTGTTTACTCACCTCAGCAGCAGTTTTGGGGTTTCAGCATTCCAGCCAAAAGACCTTCCCCCTTCTAGAAGCACCTACTTAAGTACCAAAGGGTTGACCGTAAAGCTGAAAATGGCATCATCCAAAGATGGTAGCTCCAAACCATGATGTAGAATTTTGAGTTCAAAACTCAACCCTGCTTCCCTCTTAATGGGGATGGTGGGGCATCTCAAAAGAAGACACTTCCTTTGATGTGGGAATGCTCACCTGAGCTGTATCTCCAACGACGAAAACCTCCAACTGCTGCTATGAAGCGTGTTTTTAAACAGAGTATACGAATTATTTGGCTATTTTATTATTCAAAAGATCCAGTCATTTTTACACCTTTAAAGCCCAGTTATAAGTAGCACATCGCATGGTTTGTTTTGTACAACCATCCCTTAGTTTTTCTGTAGCGCTTATTCCAAGTAGGGTCCTCCCAGGCGTCAGCGGAAGAGAGGGGGGGTACACCCTGGGCAGGTTGTCGGTCCAGGATTGCAATTCAACCAACATGCCCCAGAGAGCTTCTCAGTTAAAGCAACATGAACCTATCTCAGAGGTCATTCACAGCAAAGACAGTTGGGTTTTCTGCTAACCGTGAGTATCAGGTAAGACACCTTGTGATCTTCTGCAAATCGAGGATTCGGTGCGAAATTTGTTGTCATTTGCACGTCGTGTAGCTTCTGTGTCATTTGTTCGTAGAGGGTGGGGGGGGGGGGGACAGGTGAGAGCAGGGGAAAATGTTCTGGAACAATCTCCCCGGCCTTTTGCTCACTCAGCCTCGGGGGTTAAGGTTAGTGCCGTGAGGACCAGGGTGAGCTTGATGGGGCTTGATGGCTCACCAGAAGGCGTAACTGGGGGGGCAGGAAGTGGAATTACGCACGTTCACCTGTGGGTCTGACCCTGCGGCTCCGCAGCGGTCAGCGAGGGGTCAACCGTGCCTCAGTCGCTGCCCGGTGAGCCTCGTCCATGGGTCACAGCAGCGGTAGACACCATAAAACACCAGTGTGTGTGTGTGTGTGTTTTTCCCTCTTTCCCCTGTACATCAGCGTTTGCTAAGCAGAAATGCAAATGAAGAAGTTTGAATTTAAAAAAAGCTGTGACCTTCCGTGGGGGAAATGGGCGTTACAGCTGGAGGAGTGGGGGGGTGGGGGTGTATTTTCGCTTCCCGGGAGCAAAACTACCGACTGCTCCTCGCATCCCGGCTGGCAGCGGGCGGCGCTCCCCCCTTCCCCGAAGATGATGTGCTGCATCCTTGATGTGCAACTCCTCCTCGCCCCCCCCGCGTGAGGGAAAAAAGACTTAGTTTTTTTGCGAGAGCTCAGCAGATTTAGAGGGCATGCAAGGTAGCACTCGGAGCAGAAACCCCGCCGCAGAGCGGATACACCAGGACTCTTTCTTCTGTCATTTTCCCCGTCCCTAAACACAATCACACGCGGGCACGCAAACACTCTGTCAGTCTGGCACTAGAAAGAGGAGCTGACGCGCGAGAGGGGAGGTGACACGCTGGGGCGAGAGATAGGGAGAGGATGGAGGGAGGAGAGGAGGAGTAGAAAGAGCTGGAAACTTGAGATGAAAACGGCTAACGATTGGCTATCAGGAGGCAGTCGGATGGCTTTCGCTGCTCCCTTCATGCTCTGTCAGCCTGAGTCCTCCAAAGAACAGGAAAGCCCATTTCCTAGGAAGTGGATCTGTGACCAGCAGAGGACGAAATTCTCAGAGGGAGGAAATAAAAGAAAAACAACGAACTAAACACGCATTAATATATCATTGTCAAATTACCTGGGACGCCTTGAGGGGAACCGTTTGAATCAGATAAGGCGCCATACGTCTATTATCTAGCCAGATGAAAAATATAACCTTTTTTGGAGTCCTGTTGACAATGTGGAGATTATGACAGTGTCTAAATGTTGAGAGAAGTCTCACAGTGCTGTTCAAGTGAGAGATTGAGGAATTCCTGGAGTCGGCTGTCTGGCTGCAGAGGTGGGAAAAGCACCTAAGAGAGGCAGAGTCTCGTGTAATTCCAAAGACTGTGTTCACATCAGGATTCTCATGATGTGAACAAGATCTAGACAAGGACCAAAATCCTATTCAAAGTCATCTGACGCAACAATGCATGGTAAGATGGAATGTAATTTGAAACTATTTTGGAAATCACAGACCTCAGTCAATGAATCATTGCCAAAAGGTTTGTCCAACCTTTAGAGACGCAGAAGGAAAGAAATTGGGGGTGTTCCTCACATATTCTGCCTATGAAGCCCTCTTCATTCACAGTACTACCAGCTAACCGGAGTTAGAAACGATTTATCTGTGACTTTTGGTACGTCCCACAATGGTGGATTGGCAAATTTGTCAGATGATACCCGGGTTAAAGCGCAATGGATGGAAATATATTAGTCCGATTATCACAAAACAGTGTATTTCTGACTCCTGGAAAACAGCAACTTCATCCACTTCTCCCCCACACCCCATTTTCCAGTCACCTTTTCTTACCAGTAGGCAAAGGCACACGGTTTCTCACCGATTCAGCGAGAATATAGACTTCAGCGGATCGGCCAGAGAGTGACGCGGGCTTCCCGGAGATCAGTAAAGCTGATGGATCTGGGCAGGTCTCTCTCCCCAGTGGCTGTTTGGCGAGCTCCGGCTCAGCAGTATTAGCTGACTGGCTGCTATTCAGGGGTCAGAGGTCGCCCTGTCTGTCTGTGCTCTCCTCAGTAATCTCCCCATTCCTCGCCGCGCCGTCCTTCCTCATATTAAATCACACTTGACACACCTGGAGCCGCAAAGCAGCCTCATCCATATTTTATTCCACCACACAGTCTTTCTTTTTTTTTTTTTTTTTTTTTCAATACCGCAGCACTTTTTGAGGGTGGCACACTGATGTATTTATTAACTGACCTACCAAGTGGCTGCATGTGACCATATATCGGCTGTAAAAGAAAAAAAGGGGAGAGAAATGATGGGGTTTGTTCGGGAAATAAAACGGTTAAAGGAGCTGTGACAAGTTTATGAAGTCGGCGCGGCGGCGGCCCCGGGTTGCTCTCCCGAAACCCCCTCCGGCGGTTTTCCGTGCCAGGTTGCACGAGTGAATTGTCAGCGAGAATCTCCCCGCCCCCCCCCCCACACGTGCTATAACTTAGCCCTTAAAGGCTTATTATTTTTGAAGAGGCCCGCTGCCAAAAACCGGTTTACTGTCATAACTCCAGGATGGAGGCCCTTTTCTTTCAGGTGGCAGGGGGAGAAATGTTTATGGAGGAGGTAAATAATTCAGTGGGGTGCTTTATCATGCCGGGGCCACGCTGTCATTCACCTGTTCTTTAGGCTCTTTCTTTTTCTTTTTCCCCCCCCCCCTCCCCCTCCCTCAGTTTCTTCTCCACGCGCTGAGCCGCCAGAGGGGCTGAGTGCAGTTTGCCCTTTTTAAAGCACAATTTAGCAGAATGAATCCTTTCAAACATTTTTGGGAGAGGTTGGGTTAAGTGGGGGGAAAAAAACAGGAAAAACACCACTTGTGTTGTGCGCATTCGGTGTGTAAGGTTACACACTTGTCACCCGCTCATGCATTTTTTAACTTTCTTTTTTTTTTTTTTTCGTGAGTGTGTGTGTTTTTTAATCCCGGTTCCCACCATTTTTTTTTTTACATATTGTAGCTTCTGCGATCCAAACCAAATGCTAAGAAACATAAACGCCCTTTTCGTTTATGTATTAATTTTGATTTTCATCACTAAAAGGCCATAACCTGGTACGTTTTTTTCGCTGTTTTATTTTTTGTAAGGCTAGTAAAGGTCTGGTTTATTAGGTAATCGGCCACTACATTGTGATTTTCAGCCCGGCTTTCCCTCATCCACCCCCTGAGCTCTAATTTCCTCTCCCGTTTCCTGTATTTTGTCTCCATTCCACCCACGGCCGCATTTACGATTCCTCTGCTCCGTCCAGCTACATTTTCTTTCTCTCTGTCTGTCTCCTTCCGCGGGGGAAATCAAATCAAATGAATAAATCCATAATCGCTCATTACGGGCAATCACGCAGCCTTTTTATTACGCCATCAACCAAGTGGCCTTTCATAGGGAAACCTCAGAAAACTTTGCAAGCTGGTGGAATCTTCTTTTGTTCGTCAAGTTGTTTTCAAAGTTATGTAAGCCTATACACTATCATTTATATTATATTATATATGTATATTTAATACACTATATTTTCAGTACATGAACTCAAGCCTTGCCCAGGTAACAGGACGTAACATTTTTGTTTTGCATTTGCAAGTGGCTTTACACAAGTCAATAAAAACTAAAGAATATATTCGGTTTTCTAATGACCTCATTTACATCATCCAAATCTTTTTTCCCCATGGTACTCAACTTTTTAAAAGCTTTACCAAAGTGCTAGCTTAATTAACATAGTGCTGTGTTTAGGTAAATGCTCACTTGCCGAGCAAATTCTAAACTTTACAGTCAAATTCCCAAAGTTTAATAAGAGAACCATTGTTGGACTAATTAATAATTCAATATGAGCTGAAAATGTAACTGATACCAGCTGTCTTTGAGGTGATTTCCAAACAGTTGCTGCCAGCGCACCAGAGCGTTGGGTCACATGGATTAAGATGAACCTTAAACTCGCGGCGTAAATAACGGTCGGCCGTGTGAACGATGGCCCAAAGAGAGGCTTTAAATCCGCCGGGCGGAGGTGTGTGGGAACCGCTGGAGGTGCAGGCCGAGTGTGCGAGGAGAATTTACGAGTGCGCACACCCGTGTGCATCCATGGGGCTGCAGATTGAGAGAGAAAGTGACAACCGGCAGCTCCCACCTCTCTCCAATAGTTCACGTATATTGCTCGATAAATTCTCCCTGACGTGCGCCCTAACAGGGATCCTGCCAACATTTGCGCTTTGACCACTTGCAGGGGAGAAGGTCTGGTCCTGGCTGACTCTGTAGCTGTCCAAAAGGTTTTTCATACGTGGTAAATCACGATTTTGAGAATATCTTTGCGATAGCAAGTCAGAAATTTTACCTACTTCCTCTTTAAACTTAACAAAATTGTTATTTTAAACCTAAACGGTTCTGTTAGGTTTAGTCATTATGAACATAAGAGCAGTTTAAATGATTTATATGGGAATTACATACAGGAAGCCAACAGATAACAACAGATAAATGTTTGTGAAACAGGACTTGTAGGTGATACCACAGGCCGGGTCCTTTGATCTCATTTTATAGCAGAAGGTTCCCTTGATTACTGTCTGAAACCATTGAATCATTAACATTTTATCCATTACTGTCCTGAAAAAAGCATCCCCTGTCTTTGGGCTGTGGGTGAAACCTCTGAGTCCGGCCCTGAAGAGGTGGCTCCGCCATGTTTTTTTTTCAGCTTCTCTGAGGTGGTTATTCATTCCTCTGGCACGGCACATTTCAGTTCAGCTGGGTCCGGCCCCTTTTTTGTTGTTCCTTTTTGGTTTTGCATCCTTTTTAAATGTCCTCCCAGTCCTCTGCAAGCAGACCTGAAGGTGACACACCTGTTTAAAATTCCCCCATAACACCATCTGTGGGCGAAAAGAGTCGATCCGGTCCGGCGGGGAGAGCATCAGGACCGACGGGAGTTGTGATGAATCCTTTTTTCACCGCCTCCCTTAATAAGCAGCCATTGATTAATTGGATTAACTCCAAATAATCTTAATGACTGATCAATTTCCATTAGACATCCTTAAATACATCTAAATGGGATTGGAGGAGTGTCAGATGCATGCCTGTGCATGGTTTAAGTTGGAATGTCTGTGTGTGTGTGTGTGTGTGTATGTGTGTGTGTGTGTGTGTGTGTGTGTGTGTGTTTTTGTGTGTGTGTGTGTGTGTGTGTGTGTGTGTGTGTGTGTGTGTGTGTGTGTGTGTGTGTGTGTGTGTGTGTGTGTGTGTGCACAAGACGTATTTTGTTTGTGTGAGCAGATGAAGAAGTTGTTTTTGTCTCTCGCTAAAGGTGATTATTTGCCCATCGCAAGGCATTTAAGCATTAAGCTAATCGGAGGTTTGAAAAATCGCTTGTCCAACAGCGTACTCGCGTTTTAGGCATCAGTACGCCAGGAACCATCAGGTCCTTGCAAGATCGCTGTGGTACAGATTCACTGCATTTGACTCGGTCAGACTTTGGCACACAGAGGAGTTCACGGTGGAGTTTTGACGTTAGCAAACAGGTGAATGCGACGAATGACAAACAACAAAAACACATTTCGCAAAACAAATGCATCCATCCATCCATCCATCCATCCATCCATTGTCCACCGCTTATCCGGGGTCGGGTCGCGGGGGCAGCAGCCGGAGCAGGGAAACCCAGACTTCCCTCTCCCCGGCCACTTCGGCCAGCTCCTCCGGGGGGATCCCGAGGCGTTCCCAGGCCAGCCGGGACACATAGTCCCTCCAGCGGGTCCTGGGTCTTCCTCTGGGCCTTCTCCCGGTGGGACGAGCCCGGAACACCTCCCCAGGGAGGCGACCAGGAGGCATCCTAAACAGATGCCCGAGCCACCTCAACTGGCTCCTCTCCACGTGGAGGAGCAGCGGCTCTACTCCGAGCCCCTCCTGGATGGCCGAGCTTCTCACCCTATCTCTAAGGGAGAGCCCAGCCACCCTGCGGAGGAAACTCATTTCGGCCGCTTGTATCCGCGATCTCGTTCTTTCAGTCACTACCCAAAGTTCGTGACCATAGACGAGGGTGGGAACGTAGATCGACCGATAAATTGAGAGCTTCGCCTTTAGGCTCAGCTCTCTCTTCATCACGACAGACCGGTACAGCGCCCGCATTACTGCAGACGCCGCACCGATCCGCCTATCGATCAACAAACAAACAAATGCAATAAAACCAAAACGATAAAATAAAAAGACAGTCGCAAATTGTCATTTTCTTTTCCCCAAAAATTAACTATGAAACCTTACCTTGCGTGGTTGTGATCTGTTTTTGTGTTTTGCTCATGGAAACAGGGACACTGCAGGTCAGACTTCCAAATCAACTAAAAATCCAGGAAATATCCCCCCCCCCTCGTCTTCCCCTCCTTCTTGAGCTCTCTCCTACTGTGTCTCCTGCTGCCCGGCCTCCCTGCCAGCTACTCTGTGATCCCACTGTCTCTCTCTGTTGTTGTTGCTCTAAACAAGCAGCAGGGGGTTGTGGGTAGAGGCCTACACACATGCTGGGTGTGTGAGTCACTGGGTGGGGGGTGGTGGGGGGGGGATGTTGTCTCTCTTCCTTCCTTATTTTCTCTTTCTATGAATTGGGGGTCACCCACTCAGCAGAGGAGACTCGGCAGGTCGGCTGACTCATTCGCCAACATCACACATCACACACACACACACACACACAAAAAACACAGATATTCTACTCATCATGCTCAACATGTGCACTGAAGGGTGGATCCACAAGGAAAACCGTGTTCCCACACGTGTACTGACGCTCTTAAGTAAAACCCCTTTGAATTGACTAGTTTATTCGCACACATATACACGCATATATCTCAAAGTGTAATCGGCCTCAAGGACACGCTCATCAACAGAGACGTCCGGGCATTAATATGAAGCGCAGTGTGTCGGTACACGCGTACAGTAGAAGGCCATAAAGCACCTCGTAAATCTTCAACCTGGAAGCTCCAGAGCATTGAGAAAAACCAGGCCCCACGCAGAACAAGAATCGCGTGGCGTAACCCATAAACACGTAAACAAACTCCCACACGGACAGCGTAGCGCCGGTAGACACACTTGCGCTTTCCGGATCTGAATATAGGGAAACCTCTGGCTGCACGCCAGCGACAAGAAATCCACGTTTATTTCTGCGAGGAAAGAGATTTGGCCACGGAAAGGGGCGGGAAGCAGAAGGATGCTGCTACCGAGGGAGTCGGTGGAGGTGGTGGTGGTGGTCGGGGGGCGGAGAGTTGGGGTTGAAATTTATTCACACTACATGGATATAGATATGCTGGGGCATCAAAGATTTCTGTGAGCAAGCAGAGAGGAAATGTAAAGCGCGGATCCCCGTTGTACACAGCTGCACGGTCCACCTCTCTGGTGGAATACTTAGCCCAGGGATTATGGGGCCGCCTCCATTTGCATAACTCCATTAAGGCATCTTTCGCTCACTCTCTATCTCTATCTGGCGTTCTCACACAGAGACACCTGTATTGGAGGAGCCATAAAGACATCACCCCCACTGAAAGAAGAAAAGGCATTTTCTTTCACATGCGCGGAAGACTTAATCCGATGTGGAGCCGCGGAAGTGTGTTGCTCTTACCCAACGTCAGCCCGGGGGTCACGGGTGTCTTTAGGAGATGACAGTCCAGGGCCAGAAACAAATAATCAAAAAGGGGAGGCGCCATTTGCCGTAGAGCCTTTTGCCGGAATTCTGACGTATAATCCGTTTACTTCTACAATAATGGTGACTCAAGCAGAAAAACGCTTTCACTTTTACAGTGATTCGGGGGTCTAACATCCATCTATACTTTTTTTGCCTCTGGTGTGTGGGCATAGCAATGGCACATGTTTGCATTCTAATCTGTGATCAATTGTCCACATGTGTAGACTGAGAGCGGAGGAAGCCGCATTCAGAGGTGCGAGGGACTATTAATCAATGTCAAGGTTATTTGTATGGCGTTTTTTTCCCTCCTAATATTTCTAATGTCTATTTCATCATTTTGCGCAAGAGATGATGTCATCTCTGCCTCCCCTTTGTGCCCGAAATATTGCTGAGGAAATAAACTACAAAAACGTCCATGAATATTCTAATTTCACCCTTCCCACCTCTCAAACTGCAAGCAGCTGGAAAATGCCTCCGCTGTCCCTATTCAGCAATTAGGATTGCCAGCCACGCATGTGTTCATTCATTATATTTGGCTTTGTCTTTGAATAAGCAAGCAAAAAAATAACTTTGGAGCACAATGGAACTCCCAAAAATATTGAAATGATCATACCAGGCCCTGTGGATGCAAACAGTCCAAGAGCAGCTTGCTCCGGGAACTTGGTCAGTTTGGGGCTAGCCAAACCAGCACTAGCTCAGCACTCCCAGAGGTTCAGTTTAGTTAGCAACACGCAGCCAGTGTAAGGGCAATTTCCAGTAAAACATTTTTTCAAACTTAGAAAATTGCAATCCAACTGGACGCTTGATCACCACGGCTGTCAGGGGTGTCGGTACCAGTTCAGATTGGCCAGGGAAACTGTGTAGCTCCTTAGCTAACCAGCCAACGTGGCGCTTCTGGTGCTAGTAGCATCTGCGCTTGACTTCTGGCGCGGTGAGAGGAAGCAGACAGGCTTTCCTTCAAGCCCTGCCTGTGTGAACGCCTTGCAAGATGTCTGGGAGAGATTATCGGTATCCGAAAGCGTGGCAATCTGAAGCAACTGGACAATTTAAGAAGAAATACAGTTGCCCATTTTTAAGCTAATTTTTGGAGTATTGATACTGGTAAGGCTCTTCTTAACCCGTTTCTTGTAACGCTGCAAGAACAGCTGTAAAAGAAACCCCGGAAGTCAGCGTAGGACTTCTAGGCAGTCTGACCTGCCCTTAGAGAGACTTTTAGTGATGTTCTCCAGTTAGGCTCTGATGGAAGACTTCAGGAACATCCACAAATAGGGTTTTCGTTGTCAGCGCCCTTTATTAACACACTGTTAGAAAATGGAGACATCTGAGAACTTTGTGTATTCTTGTAGTGTTGTTCTGGCCTAAGATGAACAAGCTTCCAGATATTAGCCTGGGGGAGCCATAATTAGCATTTGCTCTGATGCTGTTAGCTCGACGATATGAATACTTCCTCAGATCAACCTCTCTCTTCTCCTGTAAGACAATGAGATCAATGTGGCTGAGCTCGGCAGCTATAGATAGGCCGGCCATGTGTTGGTGCTAAGGAGAGCGATGACCCAAAGGTTGCCTCCCTCCTCTGGTGTCTTTATAGCACCGGCCCCCGCAGTGTGCCCCCTCCCTCCCCCTCATCCTCCTCCTCACTGCCACTCTCTCTTCCCCCTCGTCTTTCTTACTTCCCCTCTCTGTCTTTCTCTTCTTCAGTGGCGTGAATCATGAAAGCAAGCCCTTTGTAGTCGATGGGCCTTTTTCCCTCGGTGGCGCCTCTTTGCAGAAAGAGACGGCGAGGAAGAGGGAGAGATGAGGTATTGATTTGAGAGCCTCTTGGAAGAGAACAATAGGTCCCTCACTGAAGCCACTCTGAAGCACAAACACCTTCCCCGAAGCCTCTCAGGGCTATAGCCATACCGCGGAGGAAGAGAAAAAACAGCCGTGCTTTCCACCGCCCCGTCTTGCTCCTCTTGCAGCCGATTGCCAATGCCCCGCAGGGGTGGAGTGTTGAGAGGAGGAGAACACAAGGAGGCCAGGCCAGGCCCGGGCGCTTCCCAGTTCCCCGCAGGTCAACGCGGCGCACAGGCCGGGACCCCGAAAACCCTTCCTGAACCCACATCACAGACGGCAGCTCGGAGCCAATCGTACTCGCACCCCTGGCCGGGAACCGCAGCGCCCCAGAGGTCGGCGGTTCAGATCTGTTGCCGAGACGCCGGGGGGGGGGGCGTGTTGAACTTTCTCGGCCTCCCACCCGCCCACGAGCATCACGAATTTGGCCGTTAGTCGATTGTTTACTCGGAACGAAAGCTTCCGGACTTGAGAGAGCCGACGACCAGGGAAAGATTGGCGCGGTCCGCGCGAGGTCAACGACATCTTCATTAACGGATGTCGCCTTGGTTTTTAGGAGCAGCTCGTCAGAGAAAGTCAAGGGAGAGCGAACAACATCATAATTACCTGTCAAAGTCTACCGGGATTACGCAACCTCCTTGCCACGGCGGCGTGCTTTGTTGCACGCTTTATCTTCTGCGGAATAGAAAGAAGACGACGAGCCCCGGAAGGGAGAGCGCAGTTCGTCCATCAACTCTGCCAGGTTGAACTACCGAGGCGGGTCAGATAGCCCGACTTTACTTGGGCTCCTACGCAAACGCGGACTAGCAAGGCGTGGGGCGCCGGGGCCGGTACACGCCGTTTATCTCATTACACGAAGCGGTCGGAGGACGCAAGAGGTGGCGGAGAGGCATAATCGGAGGAGTTCATTTAGACTCTTTTTGCATGTCTGAATGTTGCTGGTATTGATTTGTGTTGAGAAGAACGCCGATGCTCTGATGGATCGGGATGAAACCGGGGTCAGTTCAAACTGGTCCTCTCTCAGACTTTATGCTGTGATTATGTTTCTCTGTTATGAAACAAAAAAGTTAAAAGACCGATGCAGCACTCTTCTGATGGAGGATGGGAGGGCCAAACAAGTACAAACTTCTTTTTTTTTAAGGCCAGTCTCTGATTGTTCTGGGTGTTGTGAGGTGATGGATGACCGGCGGCGATTCGTATCGCAAAAACCTCCTATATGTGTTCGCCCAGAATGCACTGCACTTCTCAACAGGAAATTAGAAAGGCTCCCTTTGCAATTGCGCGCCGAAAAAACCATTTTCCAACTTTTCCATTTTGTCAGTCGCCTAACTTTGGCGGGGACTCCCGCGGGCGACCGGAGGCCCGTAATGAACGTGATTCATAAACGGACATCAAGGGGCGGCCGGAGCGTCCATCAGGTTGGGCGCAGATCCCTTTGAGTTGACTCTACCAGCCGTTCGCTCGTCCCCCGTGCCTGTCACTTACCTTTGAGGACTACTAATTTAGCATGGCGCTGCTGGTCTTTGTTGGACATCAGTGCTGTCATATCACACCAGCCACGTCAGCGCTCTGCCACTCCATCACCTCTCCGGGTGTCCCTGCCGGCCAAGCTTCAGGGGGAAAAAAAAAAGCTTTATCCTTTAGCTAGTCCTTACTATTCCCCAAATTTCTCCTTTTATCTATTTCCCCTCCCCACAGGTTGCCCAGACATGTGTAGTATTTAATAATGTTCACTCCCTCTCCTGACTCGCACACCGGCAGGCAACCAAACGGCCTTTAAGGGACCCGAGGGGTCGTTTCCCACCCTCCCCTGTCGGATAACTTGGAAAACCGAGAGGAAGAGTCAATGCACCCCTCCAACCAGACCATCTCTGCTTTGTCTTAGACCTCCTCCGTCTCGCCTCCTCCACCACAGGCCGCTCTGTCCCCCCTCAGCCCTCCCTGCTCACGGCTACATAACGACATTCAACCCCCGGGGGGGACTTTTAAACGCTCAGAACGAGGGGTTCGCGTCGCACGGGGGAGTCGAACGGCAACAGGAGTTTCAGGAAGTAGGAATGTGCGGTTGGAGAGACGGCTGACGGCAGCCAACGCCAAATAGGCCGAACCGTTTTTTTTTTTCAAAAAATGGAGACTCATCTCCTTCTGCCCCTCCATAACACGCAAGGCCCAGAGCGGGTTTGGAGGGGGGGTGGGGGGGTGGGAGCGGGGAGGTGCGCGGGGCGACTCTAAGGCAGAGATGGGTGGGTTATTAATTTCCACGATGCGGTATCATGCAGCTGGTGGCTCCGAAGCGGGCTTTGACGGTAATGAAAATGGCCTGAGTCGAAGATTAATGGCTCATAAAGACAGAGCGTTTAGATGGGACGGCCACCGTCTCGGATCCGGACGGCGGTGACTAATCGCGGCCAGCGTGTGCACACGCCTGTGCACACGCGTGTGCCCCCGTAACGTCTTCCTACCCGTCCACATTCTTTCCCCCTCCGTGTGTGTGCGTGACGTCGGTGTGAATTGTGGTGGGGTCGGAGTTCAAGGCGTGCAGAGGATTATCTTGATTTATGCCCCCCGAGCTCGGTTATGGTCATGCTGCACGCCGTGGCAGGCTGGACCGCTGGGCCAGTGGACCTCCCCCCTCCTCTCTTACTCTTTATTTATTTATTTCTCTTCTCCTAATAGCGACAAGGGCCACCGCATCATCAGGGCTGGACAAATGGGCTCGCCGGGCGGGCGCAATTTTTTTTCTTTCCGTCTGCAGCCGAAGGTGCATCGTTTATCTCCAAAACCACCCAATAAGGTGTGAGAAACGTGTTTTTTCTTTAAAACAAATTGATGTGGATGCTTTACGACGTGTGCGTGTGGCTGTGCGTGTCTCTGTGTGTGTGTGTGCGCGCAGCGAGGGAGGACGATGCGGCGGTGGTTTTAGCTTTGATGGTTTCAGTGCCGGGAGCGGCAGCAGCCCCGGCCATAAAACAAGCGATTTTCATCGAGACAGAGAGTCAATCGTGTTTATACCATTAGCCCTGACATGTGCACACACAATATAAAGCAGATGTTGGGCCCGGCGCTGTTTTGTTTCACACTGCTGAACCTGACACGAGCGTTTTTATGACATCAGCCGACCTCTCAGTTACTTACTACATGTACTTAATTTAGCCTACCAGCCCTCTGTTGTCGAATGTGGAGGGTTTTGCTTCTAAATACAGAAGCACGCTGGGTTGGTTGTTACTCTTTTTGGTATTTGGATACAAAACTCAATTAAAAACCAGCCAGTCTTGAATAATGATAAATTAATATGAACAAAATGATGTTTTAATGAATCATAATGCAAGATTACATTTTTATTCTCTCCTCATTCTGTTTGAAAATGGAAAACGAAACCAAAAACACTAATGTCTGGGCATTGATCGTTTTATTATTGCAAGTAGAAAGGCCACATTTATTTTAATGTGGATGTGTAGCGTGTGTTTTCTTGATTTCCCGATTTTAAAGCTTAAAAAATGCACATCAGCCGAGAGTCCATCGGTTCTTCTTTGTGGTTTCCATCCATTTTCTTGAAAAAATAAGTTTTCTTTCTCATGCTACCATGCTCTTTTAAATTTCTGAGATACTCTCAAATTCTTCAGACTGCACCCACCAAGGAGTCGATTGTAGATTTTGAGAGTCTTGAAGGATCATTTTCAGTTTTCAAAGACTTCTTTTCATTTTTGTATCTTTCTTGTTTTATCAGCCATCCATCCAAGATTTACTGTTATTAATTTGAATATCTTCTCCTCTACCACTAAAAAGGCTCTCTGTCATGTTACTGAAGCACCAAATCAAAGCGTGACCAATTCCTCCCTGTGATTTACTAGGAGGCGTGTTTTTGTCTTCAAATTATTCACCTGTTACATCTCAATCTTGTGAGAGCAAACAGGAATCCTTTAATGAAGTCTCTCATAGTTAAACCAGGCTTTATTGCTGCTTATCTGAGAAGTTTTCCCGTCTTAACGTTGTCCAGCCAGCCCCGGTTGCAGTCAGCTATCATTTCTTACCACGTTAAAAATGAAAAATTGTTCCCCTTTTTTTCCTTACACTCTTTGATACTTTGATTCCTGAAGTGCTGAGCTTCTGTTAATGTGCTTTAGTGCAGGGGGTGTCCAAAGTCCATCCTCGAGGGTCTCCGTCCTGCAGGTTTTAGACGTTTCCATGCCCCTGATTCACGATTTCTTGGGGAAAAGTTTAATGAGTGCTTTCAAAATTGAAAACTTTACTTAAAATTTTAGGCCAGGTTTTCCGTGCAGCTCTTTTCTAACTCTAGATTTATGACAGAGTTAGCGCACTTAATGGCTCTTAAAACTTTGGAAAAGGTTTTTCATCCCTTCAGTAACAGATTATCTGATCTGAAAGCTACTAACCTGCTGACAGACATTTACAGGATGAATGGGATTGTTTGATCGTGTGGATTTCTTGTGTATGTATGTCCAGTCTTCATAATCGCTGCTTCTTTCTTTGGAAGTTGGACATTTTGTAAGTGTATTTCCCCCTTTCCTGGAACTTAGCTAGTTTGAAAAATTGGTCTCGCATGCCGGGATTGCAGGTGTTTTTAATTCAAATTTGAAAATAAATAATCACCCTTCCTTGATTTGGTTGGTCCGAGTCCAGCGTGGCTTCCAGGTTCTGGGACAAGCTGCGGGTCTTAACAAAGTGCCTCGTTGATGTGTTAAGAAGCTTAAGAGAGAAAACACGCGCTGAATGTGGAAAATACTAATCAGCAGCTCTTTTGGTTTTTAGTGATGTATGGTTTTTGTGGCACAAAGCCCTTTGGAGGCTAATGAAAATGTAAGTCTTGGCCTATGACTGGACTGTGGTCAGGGTCTGAAAGACAAGACGGGGATTAACCCTCCAACCTAAACACAGAGACTGTTGGCGTACTGTCGTTCAGAACAACACTCACAGAACGAGAAATGTAACCACGGGGCGACTTGACAAGAAAGTGTAGCATGGAAAAGAAACACCAACGCTGCCAGGATGAGAGGAATTCCGTCCCGAGATCTTATTCAAATGAGTTTAAGATAACACCCGATTCTACGACCGGGCCTACAAACTCCTCAGATACCTGTCCAACTCTGCATCAGCAGGATGCATATAAACAAATCTGATCCTCAAAAGCAAAAAAAACAACTTTCAGAATCTCTCTGCCAAGAGGCATTTGTTCCCGTTAAAACGTGTATTTTATTTACTTTTGTATCTCAGATGTAAGTGATACTGGCTCAAGATGGGGGAAGGATAGCTCAAATAATACAGAAATACTTCTCTCTTCTTGAGGGTATGACTGGCTATAGTCTTGCTGATCAGTCCTTTGGGCTCCCCACGTGCACCACCCATGACTGCCAGGTCTGAGTGTCTCCAGCAGACCCAAATAGCATTGAATGGCTCCTCCTTGACTCCTTTTCCTCCGATACAAAGAACCCGAGTTATGAAGCTGCTTTCTCTTCGCTTCTCAACAAGGCAGGAACCAGACAGAAGGGGGCCGTGTTTGGACAGTTGTGAAACTCTAAACTCTTGAACAGAGTCGAACCTATTCAAGTGACCATCGCAAACCTATTCAAGAGACCATCGCGAACCTATTCAAGAGACCATTGCGAACCTATTCAAGAGACCATCGTGATCCTCTTCAAGAGACCATTGCAAACCTATTCAAAAGACCATCGCAAACCTATTCAAGAGACCATCGCGATCCTATTCAAGAGACCATTGCGAACCTATTCAAGAGACCATCACGAACCTATTCAAGAGACCATCGCGAACATATTCAAGAGACCATCGCGAACCTATTCAAAAGACTATTGCGTCAATATTTTGTGTAACTTCTCTTGTCTTCACAACAGAAGCCTATCCTCCCACCCGACGATCGCATTCCCCCACCTTCTTGGTTGGCCCCACTCCTCTTTCTCGATCCATCCATCCGACAGGGCCCTGACACTTGTTTGCTGTCGGCGTGAAAAACGAGAGCAGCCCGTGTCAGATCCGTCCCGCCGCCGCCACCCCTTTCCCCCGCGAACCCCGGCCTCGCCGCCGGCGCGACTACGACTACGCACAGGCCTGTCTGGGGGTCGAGGTGAAGGCGTGCGCATTTTCTTCTCCACTCTGACAGCCGCTTAGTGAAAACCCATTTGGTTTTTATGCCAGAGAAAGCCATTTGCGAAAAAGCGGGGAGGGGCGCATACCCTATGCGTTCCTCATCTTCTGCAGTCCTGCGCCAAACAAATTGGAGGTCCTCACCGCCGCCGCCGCCTCCTCTTCCCAGCTTGCCCTAACACCTGGCCTCTCTGCTGGGGCCTGTCATCCGATTCATCCATCTCTTCTCTAGCAGCCCCGGCTCCCAGAGGATAGGGTCAAGGGGCCAGGGGTGCGTGACGGTGCTTTCACTGTTCGACAGCAGCCTGTTTACTCCGACCGTCGCCTTGTACGACTTCACTTTGAACCCGTTTGACTGGTTTTGGGGTAGGGGTGGGGGGATTGAACGATCACACGCCAGAAGGGGGATCGCAGGCTGACAACACTGCCGCCTTCATGGCGATGGTGAGGGAATGTGTTGTGCTGATGGGGAGAGGAGGGATTAGTGGAACGAGGGAGGCGAGGAGGAAGAGGAGGCGGGACGAGAAGCTCTGCTGATTCAGCACTGCAGTATAGATTTTCATTTCTCTCCCCCAGCTCCGCGTGAAGCTAGCTCCTCTCGTCTCTCTCTCTCTCTCTTCGCTCTCAGGCTCAGAGCCGGTCCTGCCAAATGAAGTTCCCAGTTCGCAAATCTAATTTCTCCCCTTTTCCTGGGGAAAACCTATTGAGGGGCATTAGATTTTCCCTGCCACATAATATCTAGCGAGCGGCGCCGCTAAAGAAATCACCCCCTTGAAAATAAATGACAAATTGTGTTTGGGTCCTGTGGCATTTGTGACTGGGTGTGTGTGTGTTTGTCTGTGAGCTGCGCGTGCACGCGCGAGCCGTCCAAGGGAAGGCTGAAAAACAATTCCAACACATTTCCTGCTGGTGTGTCCTCAGAGAGGGGGAACTTTTCATTCTCATCTGAGGAGGTTTGGGGTTAAGAAGAACTGCGGGGAGAGATTTATATACACGAATTCCCACACCGAGTAACACCGCACTCACACCCGCGCGCACACACACACACACAAATATCCACAGGTCTGTAAAGGCGTACACATGAATGGAATTCCTCCGCAGACGGGCAGGTCCTGAAGCCCTGATGGATAAGGCCTCATGGCTGATAACGCCTGTGTGCAGCCGGAGACTGCTGTCTAATTACTCCAAGTGGGAGCTGTGGTGGGTAGGGCTATTCATTTCCATGGTAAAATAGCCCCGATAACACAGCTTTTTTTTTTGTACAGTATCGGTGGGGCCAGTGATTGAATTACAAAGCATCCCCCCGGTGACTAAGAGGCAGTAATTACGCCGTAATTTAAGATTACATTATTAACTGGCTGGCTTTATTAGAATGTAACTTCACCTCTGCAGTTGGTTACATCCTTATCATAAAAAAAGAGAAGATGATTAAGGGAGGGAGAAAATTGCCACAATTGTCTCTTTGTACCAGCTAGTGTGTTCTGGCTTATTGGGGACCGAGCCACAGGAGGATTTCACGGCTGCATTTTGACACGGAGGGCGGAGAAAGAAAGAAAAAAAAAAGGTGCCCACGATATAAGTCGCCAGCGTGATCAATACAGTTGTTTTTTTTTTTGTTTGTTTTTTTAATGTTTGCCCTGATCCAGCTTACTCTCAGCACATTTGCATTTGATCATGTTTTTTCTTATCCTCTCATGTGGAGAAGCATTGTCTTTTCAGACACTTTGTATCTTGATTTTTGAGAAGCTGATGTGAGTAGACCATATATAAAAATTAAAAAACGGTTGAAAACAGTCAAATGTGGACCATTAAGAACCAAATGAAAAAGTCTGTTCAAACATCAAGCTGGGGTGATATTCCGACTTCAAACCCGCGTGGAAATTATGCAACAAAGAGATTGATGAATTTCAAACAGATATTTGCCGCAAACATGCAGAAAATCCCGCTTAAAGGTGAAAGCTGTGATGTGCGGCGCCCCTTTTGATCTTCAGCACATCTGCACCGACGCCCGGCTCTGCCAGAACGAGCCAGTTTGGAGGTAAAAGGTTGCGATTGGAATGAAAGCCAAAGCCGTGACTCTTTGTGAGAGTCGTCAGAGAGTCCACACATCCAGCTGCCTGTCCTGCTTTTATTTGCAAATGCGCGCTTGCGGGGAGGGAAAGGGATCGCAGGTTCTGACCTCAAGATGCATTAAAACATTCCCCAACGTGCAAAGGAAACAGTAATTTTGCCCTCGCACGCAACCCGTAGAGGCAAAGCTCAAACATGCATCCACCGGAAAAAAAAAAAACCCAAAAAGCCGTGTGAAAAGTTGACCCCAAACTCAAACTAGATTAACCCCGATCGCCGGGTCCGCGCACACAAATCCTCTCAGGGCGCAAGAACACGGGCCGGGCCGCGGATAATGACTCCACATCCCTTCATTAGCATTATATCAGTGTTATGGATTAGGCTGAACAATGGCGTAAAGCACACGAGGGGACGAGGACAAGCACAGACCCAACCGAGGGAGGCTTTATTCGACCGGAAATCAACCGTAAAACCATAAGCACCGAGCTGTTGGCTCTCTCTGTTTTCACTCTGTTTTGAGTGAAATACAGAAAGAGAAAGGAGGCAGCTGCCAAAAAACAAAAAAGAGTCAGAGCGAGAGGCGGAGGAGAAGGATGGACGAGGAGCCTTGTGGGGTCGGGCTGTGTCAATAGCTCCGCTCGCAGTTCAGCTTTTAGAGATCAATCCTGTGCTATTTCACTTTGTGACGGCCAGAGAAATCGCTTCAGGGGCAAAACGGGAAGCATAGGAGAACAGGGCAAATGCAAAGTGATGCGAGAAGAAAGGGGAGGGAGGAAGAGGAGGAGGAGGGGGGGTTAAGAAACAGACAACAACTCCAAACTGAAGATATCAGGGCTCGACATGCAGCTTTAGCTTTTGCTCCGTTCCCCGACCCAGGCCCCTCAGGGCCTGCAGGCCTGTATGTTTCCCTTGTTTCCCAGCTCCATTTCCACCTGTTTCGACGTCTTCATCCGCCCTCCGCTGAGCTCGAAGGAGCCAAGGAGCTCCACTCATTCGAAACAGGTGGATCTGGAGCAGGGAAACTCTAAAAAAACCTGGAGGGCAGTGGGCCCCGAGGACCAGGGTCAGGGGAAAATTGCTCCACAGTCATTTGGCAGATTTGTAGGTACTACCAAAAAAAAAAATGGAGGAAGAAGAGGGAAAAAAAACACTGAGCTGCTTATATGTCGGATTGGGTTTTTATCGGCGTCTCTAAATGGTGCTATGTTTTGCTCGTCTTCTATTAGCTGCTTTTTAAGGCTGTCACCTACCACTCCCCCCCTTTTTTCCACTCGTCTGTGCAGACGCACTCTCGCAGGCTAGATTTGAGGGTTTTTTTTCCGCAACTCCGAGTAAGCCCCTTTTGCTTCTCGGAGCTGCGGGCATCAACAACTGTAGGAGATCCCAAATATTCCGGGGAAAAAAAGGGAGTGGGAAACGACAACATCGTTTTCATCCTCGGGAATCCCTAGGACGACTGTCTCCTAGAAGCTGTTCCTTCGGCTGAAATGTTGTGGCACATTCCCCGAAAAACAGCGGCTGTGGAAAATGGGATTTTTGAAAAAGAAAAAAAGGTTGTTCTGGTTTGAATATCCGTCTACCTGTTTAATTCACTAGAAATAGTACAAATTTCATACACTCGTCCAGTGGTGCGACTTTAGCACTTAGCTAACGTTCTCAGTATATGGGAAAATTCACATTTTTTTATATAATTATGATAGTAAATTAGGATTTAATACAGATATTTGATGGTTATCCGGCTGCCTTCTGACAATTCCTGGGGTATTAGATATATTTTAGCTTTGGTCGTGCACCTTTTCAATAGATTTAGTTGTTGAAAAGCTTTAAGCTAACAGAAAGAAAGTCTCAAAAATGGGCTGGCTATCTTAGCAGCTAACACAAAGAACCGTGCTTTCTTTTTATATGAGGCCCTTTTCGGTTGTGTATCCTGATATGTTTTTTTTTCATCGATTAGTTCTTTTTCTCACTTGTTGCTTTTCCTGTCTCTGTTTATTCTCTCAAGCCTATGAATTCTGTCCTTTCTGTGTTGCAGTGTTATCCTTTTCTTTGTTGATTTGTGAAGTGATATTGTACGTAACTTTTCTTGTAGGGATTCCAAATGTATTTTCCAACTCCACTAGTTTGGCTGTCGTTCGCTGGAATGTTTTTCAAACAAATGTTTGGTGCTCCATTTTCTCTATTGTCCTCTTAAGTTACTGCTCTTTTGGAAATGTTATGTTTTTGGGCCGTTGTTATGCACCTCCGGGCCACCGTAGTGTCTGCTTTCATATTCAAACGACGGTACTCGCATTTCCACGTGTTCTTTGAGACTTTCCAGGATAACGCACGAGGCTGTTGTGAATGTCTGCTCTTTGCAAACTTAAACGCGGCATAATTTTTGCAATTTTTAAGAATTAATTGGCTGCATTTTTTTTCTCAGATCGCTCCAAGTTTTTTCCCCTCGGAGGAAATGTTGTTTTGCAGCTGCAGTTTCTGGGTTGAGCGGAACACTGTTAGCACACGTGTGTGTGTGTGTGTGTGTGTGTGTGTGTGTGTGTGTTGGTCTGTGTGTGGACGCGGGGCCCGGTGGCATTCATGAACGCTGCGTGTGTGAGGGCCCAGCGCTCTGTAAACATTACCTCATCGCTGTGGTGCGGTGGGGGGGGGGGGTCTGTGGGAACTGAAGCCCACTACGCTGGCGGGAACAAAGGGCAGCCCCTCGCATGCCCCCCTCGCCCCCCGCCCCAGCCACCATCGCCCCCAGCCCGCCTCCCGACAAAAGGGGCCACGGGGCCTTGATTCCCAGGCACGGATATAAACGGTGGCCTCCGACTCCTGAAGATGAGGCAGGGGCCGAAGCCCTGAGCGGGGTATAGAAGGGAGAAAAAACGCCAAAGGAGTCATAAAAGAGACGCTCCCCTCACCACCTCCTCCAGCTCCTGGAGCTCCTTTTGTCGGAGGGGGTGACAGGGGAGGAGGGGGGGTAAATGGACCAGGGTGAGAGGAGACAAAGACAGGTCGGAGAGAGTTTCTGGGGGTCAAAACTGGGGGCCACCCCCCCCCTCCCACAGAGCCACTGAAAGCGCCTATCAAACAGATATCTCGTCGCACACTTTCACGTCCAACGCTCCGAACAACAACGGGGCAAATCAAGTTTGGTGCCCACATCTATTCAATTCAATTCAATTTTATTTATATAGCGCCACATCACAACAACAGTTGTCTGACAGCGCTTTCCAAACAGAGCAGGTCAGACCCTACTCTGAAGTTATTTACAGAAACCCAACAATTCCCACCATGAGCAAGCACTGGGCGACACAGGCAAGCAAAAACTTCCTTTTAACAGTCAGAAACCTCGAGCAGAACCATGGCTCAGGGTGGGCGGCCATCTGCCTCGGCCGGTTGGGGGTGAGGGAAAGAGAGGGCAAGAGAGAGAGGGCCAGAGAAGGACAGAGGGAGTTGGAATTGGAAGCTCCTCAGTTAAGAATGTGAGGACAGAAACCTCGAGACGGCGAGGGTTTCCAGTCGATGGATTTCAGTCAAGGATTTTCCCCCGACAACAGTTGCGAAATGAATCATTGGAGAATATTTTGACCCCTACCCTGTGTTGTGTTGAACCCCCCCCCCCCCCCCGTTCAGTGCAGTGGAACTCACTCAAATCCTTTTAGATGGCATTTTAGAAGGGAAATGTAAGTCGACCGTAAGTTTTGGTTTGGTTGTGATGGGTGATTTTGGTGTATTTTGATCCTTAAAATCAGCCATCCGTTGTTGGCAGTCCCCAATATAGCTGCAAAGCGTTTGATTTTTTTTTTTTTTTTTCTTTGTTTTCTATAGAATCAAAGTAAAGCTCTGACCATACACGCACCATTTTTTTCCCCCTTTTTTTTTTGCGCGGTGTGTTTGAGGTGGGATTGGTGAAGTGGCCGGGCAGAGTGCAGGATAATTGGGGCTATGTTGGATCTGGTATCCGTGGCACTTCAGTGCTGGAGGTCAGGGACCCCAAAACACTGGCTCAACAGTTACCAATCATTTCAAACCCCGGGCTGAAGAAAAGCGTTGCGGGCCCCGCTTTTCTCTCGGGGGGCCACGGCCTGTGGAGGTTCAAAGGGACAGGGGAGCTTACTTTGTGTGTGTGTGTGTGTGTGTGTGTGTGTGTGTGTGTGTGTGTGTGTGCCGTGAGCCGATTCCTTTTGAAGAAGACCAGCTCAGCGGCTAGCAGCCCGAACAATTACTCCACTCTGGCTGCCTCCTCTTTCTTTCCCCGTTCTTTTCATTTTGGAGACAACATATTTAACTCCCGAGCGCCTCCGACTTTGTCGTAAAATTAAAGACAATGCGCTCTCGAAATTGGGCGAAATTGAATTTAATGTCACGGCTCGTCTTTAAACGCGGCGTTCTATCAACGCAAACGGCAATAAAGACAATTTCAAAGCCATTTGTGCCTGGTTGGGTGTGTGTGTGTGCGCTCGCAGGCGGGGGGTTTTACCGAGGCCCGAACCCCCGCCAGCCCCCCCTGCCCCCACACCCCCCCGACTCCTGCTTCCTCTTCATCTGCACAGCGTTGCGGCCACAGATTGTGTGGAATGCAATTAGAGCACCTAAATTAAGTAGTAATGGAGAACCTGGTCTCCCCACCAGTGTTGCCCTGGCAACGGGCGCCGACAACACCGCCTCTAGTAGTTTTCGCTACTTTATCTGCAAAATGCACAATTGAGCTTTAAACCAGCTCTCTGTCTGCAGGAGCCGGAGCAGGCAGGGCGGAGGGCTGCGAGGAGGGGAAGATAAAGGATGGGAGAAGGAGGGGCGAGGATGATTGGGAGCGGTGGAGGCAAATGGGGGGGGGGGGGCGTAGAGGGTAGAACAGCTGCGTGCTACGAGGTTTCTCTGCATCTTGTGATACTGCGGCCGTCAAATATTTATTCCCCAAACCGTCTAATGCGGCGTGATGCGCTCCCGCGTGCGGATGAGGGCCAGATTTCAAAGACCCCCTCAAAGGATGACGTGTGTTCGGCGAGCTTTGATTGCGCGACTCCCCTCCAGCGGAAGCGCTACGTGACAGAGAGGAGAGAGGCTCCGCTTTGTAAACAGCCCGTAGTCACAGGGCCTTGTTGACTAATGCGACGGAAAAAAAAAGCTTGGTGAATTGGAGGCAAGCAGATTTTCATCACAGGCCCGCAGAATTCCTTTTTTTTTCTCCCTGAAATGGGATTAAATTTTGATAAATTTTTACATTTTAGATAAATAAATAAAAAAAAAACGCAAAGTGCAATCACACCTGCAAAAAAAAAAAAAAAAAAAGTTTACTCCGTCGCATTCCGAGAGCCAGCTCACGTGGGTTCACACTTTCAAATTTACAAGTGAAGCACGACTTGTCAAAAATCACGTGAAGTATTTGACACATAATTAGAAAAATTTGTTTCGTAAGGTGAGACGTTTTGGCAACAGGAAAGTTTAACGAACCCACCCGCGCCCCCCCTCAAAAAAACAAACTTTTTACACTTAATTTATCATTCCCGGTTTAAAAGCATGCTCCTAAATGCGTCGCATAAATATTTATACATTGATTTCTCACCGTCTAACAGTCCTTTCCTTCATTTAAAAGCTTTTTTGCACTTGATAAAAAGCCATTAGCATGACATTTCATCATGTAGAACATTTGAAAACTTGTTAATTTTCTCTCCACCCAGGTTTATAAAAAAAAAAACAAGCCCCGCTGGTTCTCTGGTACTTAATTCAGTCTTTAAAAAAGTTTTTCGACTTCACCCTCCAGGACCCAATACCAACCAAGGCTAACTGGAATTTGAAGCCTAAGGCACACGGCAATCCGACCTTTTCTGTAGTTATGATGAGACATCGTGATGTTTTGTGCCCACATACGTAACAAGAAGCAAAAATGCTCAGAGGCTTAGAGCCTTACATTTATATCTGAACCTAGCTTCTTTTTTAGGTAGTTACATAAAAAACACAATTAGAGTACAGGTTAACTTGACAAACCTAAGCCCAAAGAGACTACAGAATCAACTAAACTGACTAGAAAACAAATAATTGAGCTTTCCAAACCAACATTTGTGTAAGAATAGAATTCCTGACCTTGTACAACCCACCTACACTTGTAATCTTAAGAAAGAAACTGGCCCATGTCCCTTGTTTTGGATAGATTAATCAAAAATAGCCTATCAGGTCACAAATAATTCTATGGCATTATAGACACAGGATAATTTTTTAGTTCTCCTGACTCATAAAGCACAACTTCCCACTTAGTGTAGGAATACATTTGATCGGATCGGCTTAAATAAGCAGAATATTGACCTGCACAATTAATACCTGATTATCCTATTTCCGGTTGTCTGAAATGATCCGGACCTCAAAGATATGGTGGAATCATCCAAAGCCTTTCATTGTATCGATAGCAAAAATCAGATCCTCTGCTTGCTTGTCAGAACAAACAGTGTACACACCGGTGGCCGTAATGGAGGGGGAATATGACCTCGCATCTCCCATGCGCGCAAACAAGCAACAGGTGCGGGGTCGAGGATTATTCGCCGCTTTGCCGCGAATCAGAGCGAAGCGAGGAGAGAAGCGGGTCGCCTCGTGGTGTCGAGAGCCCCGGTCCGGCAGATGTCAGCCATAAAAACGTGGCTTCAAACTACCCAGCGCGCACACAGCAGTTGTTTGGAAACAACAGCTGCGTGCGTTTAAAGGCCACCAGGTGCATCGGCAGCTAGCACGGGGGTGGGGGGCGGGGGCAGAGTGGGCCGGACACACAGGTGCTCGCGCACAAAAACCCCTCTGACTGTAGTGGTGCCAAGAGGACGTCCCGAACGGAGACAGCACGAGCGCGCGAGCCCACACGTGCGGCGGGAGATCAGGGCTTCTTCAGAATCAACTCCACATGTGGGTTTTCGTACCCGCCTGGGAACCATTTTTGTTTTTCGGTGGTAATTTGTACCTTCTGTTAAAGCGAATGACCTGGCTAAGTTAAGAGCAGGCAGGTGTGTTTTGGGGTGTTTTTTAAGGTTAATTGTCAGGTTGTGGAAAAATCATCTTGTTGCTAGACATCGCTGTTCGCAGTGGCGGCCGGCCCGCTCGGGCGCCGCCCCCCCTAGATGTGGAGGGGGAAAGTCATAATATATATATTTATATATATATATTTCAAAAGTATTATCAATGTCAGTTTTACTTAATAGTTTGTGGCTACATGTAATATGAATTATTTAAACAACACTTCCACCAATTGACTCTCATTCAACAGTGCATTTCCACCCACAGAACGTATCGTTTCTCTTCTGGGGCGCCAGCCCCAAGCGCCCCAGAAGTGCAGCGAAATAACCAATTGAAAAATGTTGCTAGGGAAGATGAATAAATATTTGGCCAATCAGCATCGCCGAAATTATTGGCTTTGGGGCGCCGGTTCCAGGCGCCCCAAAGCCACAGACGTGTAGCTATTGGTCAGTCAGGCTGTGACGTAGAGATGACGGCGACGACGACAGTTGTAGAGCAGTATTCACATAATTCAGTGAGATCTTTACTGAGATTTTTACCATTTCGTGAGAAGGACAATGGCGGAAAAATTCAATGTAAAGGAGCTAGGACCTGACAAGTCCGAAATAAATTTAACGCAGCGAGCCAATGAAAAAGCTAAGTCCTACAGCCGGCCCTTTTGACAGTAGCTGGTTCCAGCGTAAGTCCTGGCTGACTGCTGGTGGGACGGCCAATGCACTGTTATGTTTTTCCCGCATCCTTTTAAAAGTGACCGGAGTGATTTGACGGGGACACAGTCTGGACAGACAGAATTAAAACACCTCTCTGAACAATTAAGAAACACGAAATATCACGAGTTCATATGGAAAACTGTGTTAAGCTAACCGTGTTAAGCTAACCACCTGTGTGCCTACTTTGTGTGTTTGGAGACAAATAGTGAAACTGAGTATTGTATTTCATACTGTTCCTTTCCAGAATAAGACCTAATATAGCTTTAAATGGTTAACTGTATATGTAAACTGCTGAATCTGATAGGGGAATTAAATGCTTATTTTGGAATTGTAGTAATTTTATGACTTTTAACTTGAATGCATGTACTGGGTTTGGCAGGGAAATCTATTGGCACACCAGCCCCACCAAGATTTTTTGTCACCAGCCGCCACTGGCTGTTCGGGTTATGGGATCAGTCATTCGTCTATGCTCAAAGCTTCAAACCTGGACATAAAAATGGGCCCGGACTATTTAGCTACTGGTGAGGTCTGGGCTCTGGAGAAGAGTCATCCATCCATAGAATAAAAAAAGCTGTTGCCACTGATGTTTTCGTAAACTTCTGCTGTCAGTTGGCACACCTCAGCCTTTTCTTTCTTAAGAATGGCACCGGGTTGCAGTGGATGGAGGCCCAGATGGATCTATCAGGTCCTTCATCAAGTCTTAGCTCGACTTTTTCTTGTGTTTTAACGACATCTGTTTCGGATATGAAGCATGTGCCAGCCGCTTCTTCTTTTGTCATTCGCTTTTCCAGCTTCTTCGTATTTTAAAGCGTGCTGAGATACGCCAGGTTTTCGGCTAATGACTCTTTGAAAATCACACCATTGGCTCCAGAAGCACCGTTTCTTGTCAGAGAGCCTGATATCTCGGTAGTAAACTTGGCATTTTGTTTTTTGACGCAACCAAAGAAATGGCAGCGAACGGTGGCTTTGCTACAGAGTAAAAACCTAATTAAAAATAAATTTCCTTCAATGTCTGCTATGCGCAGACATAACATAACCAGCCAATATCCTTTGTAAGACATTCAATAAAAGCCTGGAGAATGTCTTTTCCAGGACCACCTTATACGACTAGAAGAAAGCTTAAGTCCTTGGAAGTAAAATCCGGAGAAACGGGAGCTGGATCAGGACTTTTGACTTGTACGATGAGCAGCATTTTTTAAATTTCCCCTTGAAGGCTGTTTTCAGATTTCAGATTTCACCTTTTTGTTGTGTGACAAGGGACAATTTTCCCCTGTTTTTCTAAGAGTGATGTAACACAGTGTAACAGGCCACACGAGGGTGCATTTATGCTTGTCAGTTAACAGGTAAACTCACCACTGGGACAAGAAGAGAGGGAGAAAAAAAATCACACCTTCTCTGAGCGCCTTAGAGGTGTGAAGGAACAGACTGCTGTCCACACTGAGGCTGGAGGCATCATAAAGGCAATGTGATATGTCTAACGCTTCATCACCGGCGATGTGACATCTGTGTGATGTTTCAGACGTATAAATATCCTCCACTCAATGTCTTGGTGTGCTCAATCTTCTGGCTTGGTGAGGAGGTTAAAAAAAAAATAGAGAAAAGGGGAGATGGGGAGAGGAAGTAAGGAGCAGGAAGTTTTGATTAAAGCGGGACCACGGGAAGTGGGGAGGAGCCAAGTCGAGCATGCTGTTTTGGTATTCGAAGCTAAGGAACGGCAGCCAGGAAAGCCGGCCAAGGTGTGTTGCTGTGGCTTACTGGTGCAGCGATCATGGGGGGGCCTGCTGGAGTAAACATCACACCGTTTCATCGCCGTGGCAGCAGCCAACCGCATGGGGCTATTGCCAAGACAGTTGGCCAGCAATCCCACAATCCTTTGGTGTTTGTCACTGATGAAGGGAGAGGCCTCCAGTCTGCAGTGAGAGCTTTTGGATCGGTATCAATTAAGGGTGAAGTGTTCCAGTCTCAGTCTTTGAAACGGTCACTGGTACATGATTTGTTTTGATGAAAACCAAAAAAAATAAATAAGTCAAAGGAATCCTCGCAGATTCATCCCGAGCTCTGGGTGCATATTTCCTGTGATTATTCCTGTCATTCTTGTCAGCTAAGGGAAGTTAGTTGAGGTAACACAGGGTGTGAAATCTTCAGCTTTAACCAGTCACTTCTCAAACAGACAGAAAAAAAGCATTGAAATGTAATCTCTCAATTGCGTCCCAAAAGATTTGTTTAAAGCTGTGTTAATCTCTCGTTTCAGGGCGATACCCGGCATCATGACAGGGCCTCAGGAAGGAACCTACTTGAAAACAAAACGGTGCGTATGAGCGTTGGCCGAAACGTAAAGAAAGGTCTGTATTTTGTACAGGTAATGGAAGACTTTGACACAGAAGTCCAAGTCTGAATTGTTGAATGCTATGCTCTAACTCTCCCTCAGCCATTTTACAGCTGGACTGCCCTGGAACCTTCAAAGTGGTGTTCTGGTAGCTCGGGGACTCTTTTCATTGCACCACAAGAGCAACAGGAGGCATGAGGTATGGACCTGAAAACATTTAGCAACAGTTTGACTCAGTTTAAGTATTGTTCACATTGTTCAAATGTGTGTGTTGAATTAAACGTTAAACTCCCCTTACACAATAATATGTAACCATTTTCTCCCCTTACTGGTTGACTACATAGACTTGAAACCTAAAAGCACAGACCCAACGATAGCAAGTTCTCCTTGGGCCCACTGGATGAGACCAACGCTGAGGGGTGTCTCGAGGTTTCACCGCGGCTTCGCAGGCTTCAAGTTGACTCCACCAAAGTAAGTTGCTGCTTCTCAATATACAAAGGGGCTGTGAATCTCGATCGGATAGACGAGGGGTCTGGTGTGATGTCAGAGTTAATTGTGAAGTACAGTTCATAAATCAGAAATAAGAAGCTCCGACCGTTTACTGGAGAATGAGTGTCTGAGGGTGTTGTGGGGGTATGAGATACGGGACAATATTTGTAAGTCCTTTGAGGTTTGCGGGTTGAGGTCTTATCATGGCTTCCAGATTCATGTTTTTCAAGGGGTGGGCTCAGATTTTAAAATATCAGCAACTTTGTAGCAGCCTGAAACTAAAGTGAGACTACAAAGAGGGAATGCAAGTTGCTGTGCTTCGGTAAAGTCCCCTTAGTGACAATCGACTCACTGGACTTCCTGTCTTTTTGAGCTGCTCCAAAACGCAGAAGATGCTAAATCCAAAGTGGTTGTGATTGGTTTTGTGTTTGTGAAGAACTGCGGCGCTCTAGCTGGACGTACTTTTTCCCCCGAGCTGCACCTTTGCCGCATCGATTCAGCTGCCGTCCTGGTTGTAGAGTCGACTAGTTGAGTGGGTATTTCTCTGCAATCCCAGTGGGGTCTCGAGTTTTCTCCAAACTTGATGGGCTGTTGGAAGCCAGTGACGCCGAACGTTTGATAAGAGGATGAGGCAATCGGTTCTGAAATAAAGGATTGTGGCTAGCTCTCCCACTGACTTCTTTATGACTAAAGTATACTTTTCCCTACTCTGGAAACTAGGAGGAATATTCCGAATTCCAGAATCACAATTTAACACATGCAGTTGTGGAGAAGAAGTCGCAGCCACCTCTTTTATGTTTGTTTTTTTTCTGTCCATATCTTGTTAAAGTGAGTCTTTGGGGGTCAACCATGCTCTTGCTCCAACAGGTCACCTTTTGAAATGGAAGTTAAGCCCTTGTTTGTCTTTGTTCCAACCATAAAGTCGTGTCAGAACGCTCTCCAAATTTGAAAAAGGGAAGTAGACTGAGGATGGAGCTGAAAGTTGAGTCATTTCTGTGGTGCACGTCATGTACTGGCCTCAAATAAGACTCGGCGGTCAGTCCAGTAAGACCATCCATCTCTTCTAAAGACTTGGTCTCTGGCCAGTTCTGGAGGACTTCAGTTTTCGGTCTTGTTTTTCTTTTCTTTTCTTTTTTCACATAACTGAATTACTGTGCCAGCACTATGAGGACATCCCGTGCATGTTAGCGATTTTATACTATCAAAATGGGAACTGGTTGGATTGATGAAAGCAGTGTGAGATGGATTACCATGGTTACAACTTATATTCAAAGCAGTTGTGTCACTGAGACGGACTTTAATCCATTTTTTTAGGTTTTTATTGTCTTGAACAAATGCGTGTTGTGGCTAAAAAAAAAGAACAATCTCGTATTTTTCCAGAACTCCGCGATTATTCAACAGATTTCCAGATGGAAACGAGGCTGGTTTTATCATGCTTGGTTTTCCGGTGATATGAGATTTTATCACCGCGAGAACAACAGAAATATTGATTCCTCGTCTTCCAAAGGAATCAGCTCAGAACATGTGGCTGTTGTTAAACTCAAATCATGGATGACTCAGCAAAAGGGGCAAGATATCAGAAGTGTGCGCCATAAGCCCCCCCCCCAGGAGACCTTTTCCCGTGGCTTCTGGCTAACCTAATCGATAGCGTCCCCACGTCAATTTACAAACGAGAGTCAACGCGTCGCTCTGCGCTCTCACCTCGCGCGGGGGAGGCGTGAGGAGGCGTCGGGAGGTGCAGGGAGGCTAGAAAAACAGCACCGAGGAGGCGCGCGCAAGCTGGACAGAATGTGTCGCCTCCTCTGTCTCTCGGTCTCGTCGGTTTTTCGGCGTGGCGGGGAGTGCGAAGTCAAAAGGAGGTGGTCAGGGTGTGAGGCGTGAGTCACACGTGGAAGCGTGAGCACACGCAAGACGTCGGCAGTTTCACGTGTAAATGATCTGTGTCTGATATCCAAAATCCAAACTGATCTTAATTTTTTTCTTATGAGTGGTGCACCCAACTTCTTGCCCGATGACAAGAGTTTGTCGACGCAAACTCCATTTGCAATAAACGGGTATGGAAAAAGGAAGGATGGGTCGAAAATAGCTAGAGGGGAAAAAGTTAAAGCGTGTCTCAGAAATCAGAATTTCCCACTCGAAAAAAAAAAAAAAAAAAAAAAAAAAGCAAAAAACAAAAAAGCAAAAAACTTCAGACTACTAATGTCTTAAATAGTTCTTTTAAAAAAATGTCTACACACACATTCAGTTTTCCAGTGACTTGAAAGAGAGAACCACCAAGTAACTTTTCCCTGATGCTTTTCAGAAACAGAAAATAAAATAAATAAAATATATATTTTTTAAATCAATCCAACTTGCGTTACGTTGAGTATTCTCGACAGCGCTTTTGGGACCAAACGGCCCGTAATCGGCTTTGAAAAGATTGAAGGAGGCGAGGACGGCGACGGAAACCGGAGCGAAATGAGAAAAGGAAGGAAGCCCGAAAAAATAAACTTGACGAAGTTTAGAAAAATGTAATTGGCGGCGGCGGACTGGGCGCCCCGTCGCACACACAACCTGCACACAATACCTGGGGAGCGCGGATACGGTGTTCTCCTCTCTGGCCAGAGGCTGGTAAATAATGGATGTGTTGGTTGGAAGCGGAAGGCAGGTTTGAAATGTAAATGTGACGGGTGGAGAGCGGTGTGTGTGTGTGCTAGCGGACGGATCGCGGGTTGGCGTGCGCGTGTGATGCTGTCACTTGAGGCTGGGCCTGCTTATGTGTCTGGAATGGTGATGGGGAGGAGGAGGAGGAGGAGGAGGAGGAGCGGAGGAAGGTTAGGACACTTAAATGAGCAAAGAGGGAGTGAATGTAAGAGAAAACGGAGAAAGGGGAGGACAAAAACCAGAGGGAGAGGCTAACTGGGCCCGCTTTGACACGGAGATGTCCGATCATGGCGAATGAAAGCAAAGGGAATCCAGTCAAGCAGGCCAGGGCTGACGTTTTCAATAATTTATTCTCAAAATGCGACTTCTGGAGCATTATTTTTTTCTTTGCTTATTCGGGCCCAGATTTCCATTCGGATGACGCACCGCCTGCTTTATGAGTCGGACTGTTGTGACTGGGGTCCCGTTCGGGCCGTTATTAGAGCCGCATGAGAATCGCGGCTCGTTTATTCATTTCCACAACTGGCTCAGGTACAGAACGGGTCACGGCGCCGGCTGTGGATAATCAAACAGATCCGGCCGCACATTCCCGCCGAATTACTCGTAAATCTCAAAGATTCAAATAGATTTTTTTTCTTTGCGTGGAGAATGAGGTGAGAGTAAAAACAGAGCGGCGTGTCCACTTCAAGGACATTCATCAGACTTCTGATGTCACAAATCAAGGAGGAAAGATGCTGTTGATGGCAAACCCAATGAATGAAATCCATCTGCTCGATGGACACGAGGAACTCGGGTTTCAAATTTCAACCCCCAATCGTCAAATATCAAACCCGATTTTAAGCCGGTCAGGTCAGTTTCCGGACCAAAGTCCAGCTGCCAATGAAGAGGGGCAACGTCACACCTAGTTCTACCTCCTGGTGAGCTTTGGGAACAAATGTTCAAGCCTTACAATTCTTTCCCAGTTTGACTATTTTAAAACGTAGATATTGTTTCATTTGTGCTAAATACCTGGGAGTGGGACAGCTTAGCACTTTTATTTTATCTTATCACTTCCTGTGACTGCTGTCAGTTTTATGGCACAAATGTGGACCCTGTTCTGTTTCACCTGCTGCTGTTTGAGCCGGCCGGCCGGGTCTGAAGGAAAAGATGTGAAAAGAGCTCAAAAGTACAGCAGATATGGGCAGAAAATAAGAAGACTGGGAAACCACGGTCGGGGAAAAAGGTTGATGGCAGTTCTGCAGGGTTTTTTTTAAATTATTTTTTGCTATTTTAATTTTTTTGTTTTAGTCATCTTTAGTTGAGGTTTTTTTAGTTTATTTAGGCCACAACTTGAATCTTCCATAACATGTAAAAAACACTCGTGTGAATTCATGGATCCTCGAAACCCCAAAGCCTCTCAAATGGGAAAAACCTTCGCTATGTTTGTAGTTTTTAAATGGAAATGTGGACATGTTGAACCCAGAAAATGAAGGAATTGTAACAATTTTGAGGCTATAATGTATGTCCAGGCCACATTGTCAAACTTTTTGGGGATTCCATCTTCAAACTTGCGTCTTTTTAGGGACTAAATCAGCTCTTTGGCACCGGAACCGGTCGAAGGTTGTTTCCTGCGCTGGTATTTGCTTCAGTTTGTCTGGCTTGGTGCTCTGTTTTTCCTTTATTCGAGCTGGTGTTGTGCCGCGTGTTCCATCAGGAGCGTTTTTAGTCCCCCGGTGGATCATTTTGGCCCCCGGTGAGAGCGAGTTGAGGTCAGCTAAAGCAGAGAGGACGGTGAGAGCAGGACCGTGGCCAGGAGCTGCCAGCTGGCCCAGACTGAGCGCCGAGGGAGAGATGGAAACCAAAAGGCTGGGAGAGGGACAAAAGTGGGATGTTTGAATGACATGGTCTAGAGCCAAAATACATTTCTGACATGTTGGAGCTGTATGAACCAGCTCGGACTCTGGAGAACTCTTGAGACCAGGTAGTGGTCTCCAGCTAGGGCCCAGAGTCAGAACCAAACCAGGAGATTCTTGATTTCAGTGTTTTCTCCTCAAATCTGGAGCTGAGACACAGGCCTCAACTCTGACCAAGTTTAAATCCAGGTTCTACTCAACTGTGCATATGAAAACTGAAAGTATTTTATCTTCAATTTGAATCGATTTCATTTATTTTGTTGATCAATCTCCTTGTAAAAGCCGCTTGCCTCGGAGGACTGGGTGAGTGGGCGGGAAGGAGCGGGCCAAGGAGAGGAGGCAGAGATTCAATTCAATTCAATTTTATTTACATAGCGCCACATCACAACAACAGTTGTCTCACAGCGCTTTCCAAACAGAGCAGGTCAGACCCTACTCTGAAGTTAACGACAGAAACCCAACAGTTCCCACCATGAGCAAGCACTAGGCGACACAGGCAAGGAAAAACCTCCTTTTAACAGTCAGAAACCTCGAGCAGAACCATGGCTCAGGGTGGGCGGCCATCTGCCTCGGCCGGTTGGGGGTGAGGGAAAGAGAGGGATGGAGAGGCTGGGAAGGTGAGGAACTGGCATCTGTTGCCCTCCCGCCCCCCCGCCGTCACCGCTCGCGGAGCTGCCCGGGGTCTGGACGGCTCTGGCGTGTGTTTGTGCGGAGATAAGACAGCGGCAAGGGCCCAGATGGTCTGAGCGGAGAGTGACAAGTGGCCGTCAGGGGATTGGGACAGCGTGGCCCTCTGCTGCCCTGCTGGCAGGCACACGCCTCCGTCTCTTTGTAGGACCTCCACCTCCCGGGGGGGCACTCCATCACCCCGCGCGGCATCTGTTTGCGGCCATATCTTTTTCGCGGTTCCCCGGCTTGAACGAGGAATGTGACGATTTTTTTTTTTTTTTTTTTTGGGTTTGTTTCTTTGTTTACCAGTTCGTCCTGGCCAACAGCATTTCGATGCAGGTTCGGTCACATTTGTGCGTTTGATCTCCCACAAACAAACACAAAGAGTGATTATCCTAAAAAAAAAAATTTTTAAACATTGTGTGTGGAGCTATTAGGCTGGAAAATAATACAGTAAAATATACCACGGTGCTTTTTTCTGTATGTTGTTGTTTTTTTTTTTGTTTTTTAGGCAGTGTCCATGAAAACAAAAGGGAAAATGCAACCCATAGAGAGCAGCATTTCTGGATGAGAGGGAAATATTTATACATAGAAGAAAATAGAATTAAATATCCCTTCAACTTAACACTGCTTCTGTATAAAGCAGGAAAGAATAAAGGTTGATGCTGATTATTGTAACGTTTACATCCAGCAAGAGACACTTCTCCCATTTGAAGCGAGTGTGAATGCATTTAAGAACTTGATTTCAGAGCTGGGTCTTCGCATATGATGTGACGTTGCTTGAAGTTAGCAAAAATTAGCTGAAAAATACTGTCTTGTAAGCAATCGCCGAGGCTAATTGAACAAAACAAAAGCAACAAGTGGCCTGCTGCAAAGGTGGGAACGAAGCCAGTGAAGGCAGCGGGACGCGAGCTGTGGCCCATCTCACCAGTTTTCTGCAGCTGACCGTGTCCACTGACGCTTGTGGGGTGTTTTTCAGGTCAGCGCTCAGGGGGCCTTCACACAGGAGCTCACTTATCCAAAACTAGGGGGGTTTCTGCTCTGAAAGCTGTATGAAAAAGACTGTATCTGATTAACATTCAACATTCAGAGATCCAAATCGTCTATCCTTATTGCTGAACTTGTCTCATCCAACTACAACCTCTCGCATTCACTAACAGGCTCATACACCCATTGATACATCAGTTGGCCAGGAGTCAAACTACTGACCCACTGATTGATAGGCAACGGCTCATCACATCATAATCCAGAGGCCTGTTTTACTCGAAGCGTGGCACAAAAGGTAAAAATGCCAAATACCTTCAACTGTATTTTTTTAGTCTTTCTGCAAATGAGGAAAATAATGGCAGGTGTTCGGCGCACATGCTTTGCAGGAAGCGACCGATTCTTATACGTTTGATTTAAAGCATCGCGGTCGGATTTCCTCGGATCATCGGCAGTGAAGCTGTTTACTTCCACAGGATGCTTCCCCTCTTGTTTTACGGTGTCAAAGCGTCATTAGCCGAATCAGTCAACCGTCCTCATCCGCCTGCCTAGCAACACGGTACCGTTCCCACCTAAACTGGGGGGGGGGGGCCGGCAAAGCACAAAGACTGACCGAATCGTGGGGAAAGACGTGGATGCGTCATGAGAAGCTCACGCAAATCTTTTCAAAAACGAAATGAAGCGTCCCCCTTGTTCTGGCAATTTTCGAACAATCTTTGTGCACAATTTACTGATGCTGGATATTTTCAAGCGCTGCCACAGAATTTTGACTTGGACTTGGACTTAGACTTGACTTTATTCATCCTTTGGGATGGCTCCCTCAGTATTCTAGTTCCAGCAGCTTAACATAGGACAGAGACAGCTCACGGATGGCAAAAAGGAGAAAAGGCTAAATGACCAAATATAATATACAGTCTACTGTATATATATATAAACTAAACTTAACTTGTGCAAATATAAAATTACATTTAAAAAATAGCAAAAAGAAGAATACTCATAGCAAAATATCGAAGTAAAAGCGACCAGTGACATTAAATTAAATCGGCTGTTATTGCACACGACAAGTAATTGGCTATTGCACAATTTAGCATTATGGTATTGAGAATAGAGGAAAAACAACAGAGACGAGCAATTATAGTGTATAGAAAGCAAGATGGACGAGGTGGAGAAGTGACCGCTGCTTCAATCCCACCATTAGCTCCTAGATGGAAACTCTGGATTGAGTTCCCCTTCCTTTTCCCGTCCAAAAGTATGAGGGAAATCATTCCGAATATATCCGTCTCAGTCGCTCTCCCCCTCTGTCCCACTTTCCTAAATCTTCTTCTTCGACTCTCCCGTGTTTTAACACCTTCCATGCGCTGACCGGCTGGCGGGCGAGGTCAGCCCAGGCCCGGTCTGCTCGGTGCCACGGGGACTCGCGTTTAATGGATAAAGCCCGCGGAAAGCTCACGCCGCCGGCCTCCTCCCGTCTTTATGGGTCACACACTCATCTTCGAAAACACCCCTTAATGCGCTTTATCTCTCACATTTTCCTCCCTTTTGGAGTGGACGCGCACACACACATCTTACTGGATGTCGTTTGTCCTTGATTTCTGTGATCCTCCCTCTTTTTTTTTTTTTTTTTGTCTTTTCCCTTTTTTTTTTTTTTCCCAAGGAATTTCCCTCTCGTCCTGATCTGAAACGAGAGGAAATGAAGGATGGGACTTTGGGCTGCTATAGGCCGCGACTCTTTGGGTCCCGCAGCAGGGCTCCCGGGGATTTGTAGGCGCCTCCGGACTCAGGAACATCGGGGGGTCTCCCCTCACTGGGAACGATAGCACGAAAAGAGAGAGAGAGAGAGAGACAAAAAGAGCAAAAGGAGAAAAAAAAGTGACGGAGGAAGAAAACGGGTGTGAAGAGAGGGGGAAGGAAGGACATGTGTGTGTGACAGAGGGGAGCAAAAAGAGTGTGTGAGGACGACCGAAGGAAAGAGCAGAAGAGGGGGAAATTGTTAGCGAGAAAAAGAGCAAGTGTGTGTGTGTGTGTGTGTGTGTGTGTGTGTGTGTGTGAGTGTGTGAGGGACAGCTCGTCCTTCAGGCTCACCTCGGCCCCCCGGGGTCTGTCTTCTCGACGGCAGCAGCAGTGTTTTACTGGCCCCGGCTGACGGCCATGAAATGGTGAGAAATTTACTGCTCCAGAGCCTGGGAGAGCCTCACTTTCACTTGTGTCCATTTTTCTTCTGTTTCACACTCTTCTCCTCCCCCTTCATCATCCATCCTCTCCCCTCCATCGTTTTCTTCATTTCATTCGGCCATATTATTGTGATTAAAACATTAAAAAAATACGTTTTGAGACTGTTTTTAGAAGCTAAGATCCAACAAACATGTAGCATAGTTGGACATTTTGTGTTCTAAACAGTAGTAAGTTTCCTCAGTTCCCATATGGTTGCCAAATGTTAGAAGAACACCCTTCCCTTTTTTTTTTCCCCCTCTAACCGACTTCAGATGCGACTTTTCCCCTTCCAGTATTCTCCTCATTCTCATGCTCACCCTAGCCTTGTTGCAAACGATGCAGCGAGTGCACGGCTCCGAAATGGTTCAGGTTCTCCGGTTTTCAGGGTCTGGGTATTTTGCATTAAAGGGTACATCCAGCTGCCAAGTAGGATTTACACCTGAGGAGGATGAGATAATACTCCAAAGCAGAGTGGAGGGTGGAGTGTAGTGTATTTATGGAATTCAGCAAAGGGAAATGAAAGACCATAGAGCATGCAGCGTCAGGTTAGAATCACACCATACTGGTTTTGTTGTTCGTGGATATGGTCGGGGAGCGGTCTGTAGTGGTGTGGACAGCCCACTCAATGCAAATTCAATTCAATTCAATTTTATTTATATAGCGCCACATCACAACAACAGTTGTCTCACAGCGCTTTCCAAACAGAGCAGGTCAGACCCTACTCTGAAGTTAATTACAGAAACCCAACAATTCCCACCATGAGCAAGCACTAGGCGACACAGGCAAGGAAAAACTTCCTTTTAACAGGCGGAAACCTCGAGCAGAACCATGGCTCAGGGTGGGAGGCCATCTGCCTCGGCCGGTTGGGGGTGAGGGAAATAGAGAGCAAGAGAGAATGTCTCATTAAGTTCAGTTAGTTTAACTTCCAGAGGGAAAAAACCCGTCAGGTTTTGTATCTGTAAATCACTCCAGTCAGGAGGAGCTCTTAGTCACGTCAGCGGATGATGAATGAACATGAACTACAATACCCAGAACCCCCTCCTTTCTGATGATGGTAAAAGCTACCGTGGGATTAAGAAGAAAAAAGCAACAGAAAGCTAGATAGTTTGGAAGGTTTTCATGAAAAGAGGCGCGGTGTTTGGGATTAGCGGCTCTAAATAAATAGCCTGACAGCGCTCGAGCGGCATCCCTCACACACACACAACACTCACACACACACCTCCACACACTTCACCCTACTATCCCTTCACTCTCATATCAAATGCACTCGTGAACAGACAGGAGAAACTACAGCATCCCGTACGCCGAGCAGCTACTCTCACCCACTTCTTGCCAGAGTCTTCTCCTCATATTTCCCGGGATCCGGGGAGAGAGTAGAGTGTCACTGCTTTGGGATTTCAATAAAACGTCAGACTTCTGAAACTCCTCTGCATGTCACTTTTTT
>JABUIW010000125.1:101061-136137 GCA_013363375.1 Menidia beryllina | reverse complement strand
ATAATAATAATAATAATAATAATAATAATAATAATAATAATAATAATGATAATGATAATAATAATAATGATAATATGCTATCTGGATCTGATCGATATTGCCGATATTTGCAAAAAAATGCGTATCGGCCGGCAGGAGGAAATGCAGATCCAGAAAAAGGTAAAAGTTGAAATAAATCAGTATGAATAATATCATCAATTTGAAGTGAAAAGGACAGAGTGAAGAAATGAGGAGCAGCGAAGAAAAGTTAAAGATAAGAAAAACAAACAGAATAAGGACATGGAGAATACGTTTAGCAGAAAGCGCAGCAGCATCGTAGTTTAAAGCTGGATAGACTTGTTTTGATCCCATATTTGGAGCCAATCGACTGCCAATATTTAAAAAAAAAAAAAGAAAAAGCGTATCGGCCGGCAGGAGAAAATGCAGATCCAGTCTCCAGATCCAGTTTTTCTTTTAAAAGTCCGATCCCACACGAGCATTAGCATTAGCATTAGCATCTCCTAACCCACAGGTCTGTGTCCTAACCATTAAGTTGTTATCAGAGTAAATCCCTGTTCAACATGACTAAGTAACAGGGATTTATCTACTAAGTAAGTAGATAAATAACTTTAAACTTTTTTTTCTTTTTTAAAAATAAAAACAAGAAAAATAATAAAATAAATGAAAATATTAAAATAAATAAAATAAAAATAAAAATTGAATTAAAGTGTAAAAAATAAAATCAAATCAAAAAATAAAAATAAATAAATAAATAACTTTAAACTTTAATCCATGCTCTGATAGGCTGGGATCGGATCGGAAGTGAAAAAAGCTGGAGCGGGACATCCCTACCACACATCGCCCTAATTCATTAACCAAATCTGTTAGTTTTCATAAAGCTGCCAAGAATATGTGTGTATTATTCTATGCATGCTGCATAGAATAATACACATTTGTTTGTTTAGCTTTGAATCAGCAGTAAAACCTTCAGGAATCCCTCCTGTGTTTGTGTGGGTTCTCCAACCATCCAAAAACAGGAACGATTGGTTAACTGCTGACTAAACTAGACTCTGTCTCTCTCTCTCCCTCTGCCTCCCGTCTTAAAAGGAAGTTTTTCCTTCCCTGTGTCTCCTAGTGCTGCTCTTGGTGGGAATTGTTGTTCTTCTGTAAATAACTTCAGAGTCCCGTCTGACCTGCTCTGTTTGGAAAGCTGGGAGATAACTGCTGTTTTGATTTGACACCATTTAAGTAAAACTGAATTGAATTAAAATTGAATTAAACTGACCCGGAGTGATTGTGAGCATCTGTGTCAGTTATTAGCGTTTTGGGTAAGTTCTCCCAAATGGGCTGAGTTTCTAAGGTGTCTAAGGTGCTTCTAGGAGTCCAGAGAGATCCGGGGCTGCAGAGCGTGTGAGCAAACAGCCGTAAAGGATCCGGGAACACATCTGAGCAAACTTAACAACCGAGTGCCTGTGTGTTCGTCCCCTGCTGTGAGGAGGTTTCCGCCACACCCACCTTGGCGGCGTAGCTCCACATTTCGATGCGATCCTGAAGCCTCTTCTTGCACTCCGGCTGCAGGCGGACGCGCTTGTCCTGGAGCGCCTCCATCAGGCACGACATCTCTGGAGGGGAGGGGAACAAACATGGCGCTCAGTTTGAGCTGCTTCAGATCAGGCGGTTTAGACAGAAGGTTTACGGGCAAATTGGGACAAAGACGATACTTTTACACTGACCTTAAAGGGGACATTTTATGCAAAACCAAGTTTTTAATCATTTGATTATGTACATTTGGGACCGTGGAGGGCCTATCAGCAGGCAAAGTGTGAAAAAAAATGACTCAGTCGTGTTTTTGTGGGCTGCCTCAGTCTGAATCCAGGAGATAAATCAGGAGGTTTCAGGAGTGGGTAGTTTCTGACGTCATTAGCTCTAACTCATTATAATATTCCAGCCTTTCACCTGCATGTTGCCCCCCCACCTCAGCTTACTCCACCTATCTGTGGCAGACGTCGTGGTACCGTGAGCGTTAGCATGGTAGCGTTAGCGTGCCGACGTGGGCACACCTCCTGGAAGAAGTGGGTGGATTGCCTGTGTCTCATTTGCATTTAAAGAGACAGGCACTCCAAAGCGAGCGCTCCGTTTTGGCAGGGGGACTGAACTGCTATTGGGCTTCATCCTTATGGGATTTTGACCAAAGCTTGTCACAGACATCACATTAGGACACCAGGGAATGCGTTTAAATTGTTGAAATAGGGTATAATATGTCTCCTTTAAATAATCCAAATCTAGAGGTTGGTGTTCTTGTTTTAGCTGTTGTCATTTTTGAGTAAATTTTTAGTTTTTTTTTCTATTTTTTAGGAACTCACTTTTGGGGTTTTGCTTATTTGGGGGCCGTGACCTTTAGACTTAGACTTAGAGACTTAGACAGTACTTTATCCATCCCTTTGGGAAGACTCCCTCAGGAAATTAAGGTTACCAGCAGTTTACAGGGCAAAAAAGTATTAAGTTAAATTCAATTAAATTAAGCAAAAAAATACAGATGAAGTAAAGTATATATAATAGGAGTTGAGTGTATGTAATATAGGAGTTTGGCGGATACTAATATATAATAATAAAATAATACTAAGAAAAATAATTGACAAACTACTGAGTTAAGATTAATATATCAAATTAGGTATTAATTTTCATTCATTCCTTTCCGTTAAAAACATATTTTCCGATATATCCTTTTCTAAATGTACCACTACCTTGCTAAGGGAACCTGTCTCTCTTATCTTTGGACTTGTTTTGTCAGTGGCTTTATGCAGGAGTGTGCTGGCAGACTCACGGCGCCCTTTCCCGGGTGGGATGGCTGCACAGTGGTGTTTGATGTCCAGGGCGCAGGCCGTGTGGAGGACGGGGTCAACAAAGATGTCTGCCTTACTCTCCTTCAGCATGTTCAACACCTCCTGCAAGGGGGAGCAACAAACAGGAGACAGATATGGGAACGAGCTGGAGATTTTAACAACGACTCAACAAACACAAATGCTCTGGGCCCCGTCTATAAACCGGTCGTTCGGTGCCAAGTTCTGCCTTCTGGCGGGAAGACGCCACCTTGTTCTCTGGGACCTTTGACCCTGCAGTGTTTGCGAAAAAACTAGGTCTGCTACCACCTCGGTCAGCAGATTTGCTCTCCTCATCTCTGAACACAGCGAATCTTGGTGGTCTTCACAACTCTAGAAATGTGTGTAATAGCACGGACAAAAAATACAACTATCTAATGGTATTTTTTTAATAAAGCGCTCTCTTTTGCTCGCTCTTTTACTCTCTTTTCACTTATATCAGTCACTCATATCAAAGTTGCCGTTTTAAAATTACTGTTCCACATTTCTCCATGATATATTTTACCTCCAGGTACCATAAAATAAAAATTACAGAACTCGAAAATGTATGTGGTCAACAGTCCAAAAGTAATTTAAAAAAAATCTAAACCTGTCAAACTTCAGGAGGGTAGCAGTATTATAGACTAAAATATGCTATGGGGAGTTGGGCCACGTTCACAGTGTCACCACAGATTTGTTTGCTCTGTAAGGAGACTTCAGGGCATCCAGGAGAGAGTCTGTGACGGTTTTGAAGCAAGTCAAGACCGGCGTTTGAGAGTAGGGATGTCCCGATCCAGCCTTTTTCACTTCCGTTCCGATACCGTTACCGGCCTATCAGAGCATGTATTCACGTTTAAAGCAATTTATTCTACTTGCTTAGCTGTCAGACTCATGTTGAACAGGGATTTACTCTGATAACAACTTAATGGTTAGGACACAGACCTGTGGGTTCGGAGATGCTGATGCTAATGCTCGTGTGGGATCAGACTTTAGATTAAAAAACTTGACCGGCATTTTCTCCTGCCGGTTTATACGCATTTTTTTCCAGATATCGGCGGCCGATCTGATCCAGATATCTGATCGGGACAAGCCTATTTGAGAGACTTCATGACCACAGAAGTCAAGTCAGCAGGACTGCAAGCATTTAGTCCTGTGGTCCTTCTCTTTTTGAGGACTGGGACGGTGGCTAAGGTCTTTTATGGTGCATTTCCACTGGTGCCTGCTCAGTCGGGGTTCCATCGGGGCTATCTAGTCACATGACTAAATAGAGACTGTCAGGTAAACCAGGCCCTTTTTTTTTTCTTTTTAAACGGGGCAGTGACGATGGTGTTATTCCATAATTTCTGTGTTCATAAACGTTGTCGATGCCTCACACCGTGGTCACACAATCGGTTTAGGGTTGCTGCCATGTCTCTGATCGGTGTTTCGTGTTTGTGACGTCCAGCTAAACCGTGTGGAGCCCTGCAGGGCTGAGTCGAGTGGGCACTGATGGATAAACGCCAAAAAAAGCAAACAGCACATGACAGGTCCTCGGAGAGGTGTTGAAATGGAAATAAACCGAGGAGGCTGTAGGGTGGAGGGACAATCAGGGGCCTGCAGTTCTGCAGAGGTTGACACTTTTCAACGGCCTGTTCACATCTGGTTCTTTGCTATAGAGAGGTGTGACTGGAGGGGGGAGCACCATAGCCCTGGTGCTCTGGTAAAGGGTTCAACTCTGTCTCTTTACGCTCTGAAATCAGAGATTTACCTTCTTACAGCCTTCCTGTTTGATCTTCAGAAGGTTCACTTTCAGGCACTCCTCCACCTGTCCCGTCTGCTCCTGGGCTGCAGCCTCCTCCGGACACAGGCTGGTGATCTGCACACACACACAAACACGACCGTTAGTGAAGAGGTCACCAGCCAAAAGAAAGAAAGAATAGAGAACAGGAACTCCGATCTAAAACTCTGCCCGCTTATCGTCAGGATAGTACAGCATCATGTGGCTCACTGAATTGAGATTTGAGGTTTTTTTGGATGCTGTCCTCAACACAAAAAGTAAAAAGTGTAAAATGGCCAAACTTCTGTTAAATTCACACAACTCAGGGCTTTTCAAATCAATTCACAGCACGTAACGCCATCTTTATTTGGTGTCTGCTGAATAGCATTAGTACAATGAGTAGAAAAAACTTTTAAAGAGATGTTAATATAATTAGGAGAGAACCCTATGCTGGGAATAGAGGGTGTGGAAGTAGAGAGCGTGAACCTCGTGTGTGCAGTGGATCTGCAGCTGGGGGTCCAGCCGGTAGTCCAGGGCAGACTCCTGTAAGATGACCCGGATCTGATCCTCACAGTCGGGAGACAGGCGCTGCAGGGACAGAAAAGCTGGGTTTCATGTGGGCCTTCCAAAGGAAGGAAAACAGGGAAGTGACGTTGGAAAAGTGATGCAAAACGGGTTTGAAATTGTCACTTTGCAGTAATCCTGCAACGGTTTATTAAAGTGGTGTTGTTTTCTAATGCAGGAGACCTTTAATGCTAACGTTTTATTTTGCTAATTTAACTGTTTATGTCTCTCGCTAAAGCCCAAAAGTGTGCCCATCATTCAGAAATAATTCTTATTTGTAGATGTCTAAAACCAGGAGCTCAAACCGCATCACAACCAAAAATAAGAAAAATTACGACAGCTCCTAAATCCATTTAACATCTGCTCTGTAGAGTGGAGGACATTCATGCCATAATTTGCGAGTTTTGTTTATATTTGAATGTGCAAAAGAGAAAAGTCAGATAAAGTCTAGATGTGTTTCAGTTATTGGTGTGAAACTGTGGAATGAATTGAATGATGAATTTAAGTTATTTCCTTTCTTGGTGAACTTTAAAAGAGCTTTAAAATGTAAAATGATAAAAATCTTACGCTGTTATGTAGATCTATATATGTACTATGTACTTGAATCTGAATTTGAAGAAATCCTGGTAGGTTGTAAGGTAAAAAAATAGGGTAGGCAAGAATAAGCTTTGCTTCGGCCTATTCCTTTTTTGGTAAACTGTGGGTTTGTCTATTGTTCTTTTCTTTTTTTCTTTTGTTGTTTCTTGTGTTTAATGCGGACAATGTACCAAAATAAAGTGATTGATTGATTGATCTCTGACCTGGTCAGCATATCTGAGCTTGAGGCAGGAGATGACCTGCCCCTCCAGCTCGGTGTCAGCTGTGGCCTTGTTCAGGATGGACTGGCAGAACTTTGGGATGTCGGCTTTACAGGCCTTCCTCAGGACCGGGTTCAACCTGTAGTCTGAACACACAAGGTTTAGACCACTTCCCTTTTGTTTGCAAAAGTTGATCTAAGAGTCTGTGCGTGCATACCTGTGTTCTGGGTGATTTGTCTCTTGGTGATCATTTGTTTGCACTTGGGGTCCATCAGCTCGCTGTTCTTGTTCTGTTTCAGACACTGAAGCACGTTTTTCCCCTCCGACTCTGTACAGAAGCGCTAAACAAGAAACATACCAATTTTAGAAATGCATACAAATTTTAATAACTCATCTATAGTGGAGCTCATCTATAAATTTTGGTGCATCACCGTATCCATTTTCAGAGAGTTTTTTCATACTCCTTTAGAAAATGATCAAAATACAGATGGGATTAGTTTGCTGGAAGCTTAATGCTTGGTCTGTTACACTGAATCATCTGAAAAGTAATTGCTGGAAACTTTTTAGGAGAGGGCAGAGACTTTATAAAGTCACATGGTGATGAATTGTCTAACTCCTGCACAACTGCTCCAAGTCGTTAATATAAACTAAGTAGCATCAGATGTGAAGAGTAGAGATCAGCTTTGACACTACTCAGAACACTGAAGCTTCAAGCTCTGGTAGAAGCAGCTGTACTTTGATCATCAGTCCATTTGTTTCTTCTGTCTTGTTCCAACACTGTATGCCTAAAAAAGCTGTTCCAAGTTAGATGCTGTTGTGTCTTTTTTTATTTATTTATTTATTTTTTTAAATCAACCAGTGCAATTAAAAGATTACAATCGTCTATTTCACAAATGCCACATGGTTTGTGGAGCTGAATCATTTTTGCATCCAGTCCTCAGATGTTATGTTTCTTAAGGTTTCTTTAACTCTGCAATGGTAACATCCGCTCAGGTTAAATGGAACATATGGCTTCTGAATTATCTACAGAGTGTGTTGTCTTGTATGCATGAGTGTGGATGTGTTGTTTGTCTTGTCTTTGTTTTTTCGTTTGCAGGTCTTGGGAGTGTCCCTGGGATGAGTGCGAGGGGATTGTACATGCATAAGCTTTTGCTTCTTCCATCCCCTTTTCAAGCCATGCATATGTACTGTTTGTCATATGTATTGTAAAATGTGTGCATGTTTGAAATAAACTATTGAAATTAAATGAAAAGGTAGCACCAGGTTTTCCTAGCTTACTCTGATCATGTGCTTGCAGACTCTCATCAGCTGGTAGTCCAGTTCTGGATCAACCATCTCCACTTCCTGAAGCTTGAAGATCCTTTGGTGGCAACGTTGGGTTAGCTGCCGCTTGCTCTCTTTCAGACACTCAATAACCTGCAGAAGGACAGAGAGGCAGATTTGTTCATGAACCACTGGTGTTTGGATCATATCCAGAATAACGGCAACGCTTTGAATGCTTCTCTGCATCAACACAACCCAAGTTTTAGGGACTATAATGTACCCATGCTTGTCGGTCTGATTGTGGCTTGTTCAAAAAGCTGCTCCAGGTTAAGAGGAGCACGTGTTTCTATGATTGTATAAACTAAATCTCAACCCTGGAAAGAATTAGCATGATAACTTTACATTCGTCAAACGCTGGACAAACTGAAAATACTCAAGAAAATGAAGATGCAAGTCAGAAGGAACTTCCTCTTCTTCTGATGGCGTGAGCTCAGTGACTCCAAGCTACAACAACTTTTCAACCAGGGGAATTTTGGCAGTTGTTGAGCGAACAAAAACAAAAAGGGCAGAGAGTCTGCTGACCTGCGCGTTGCCGAAAGCCACGTTCTGACACAGCCTGTTGATGTCCTGCTTGCAGGAGTCATAGAGCTCCGGTTCCAGACGGATGTCCTCAGACTGCCGGCAGAGAAGATTCACAACACACAGAGAAGTTAGACACAGATTAATACGCAACTGCACCGATGCATGAAGTCCATTTTTATCCACGTTACAAACTGTTCCGTTTCACTTTGTGTCGATTGGTTTGATGGCTGACATTTAAGTGAGAAATGCAAATCTGATCTATAGATAATATCTTTATCATGCAAGATCTGCCTTTTCTTAAGATAAAAAAAAAAAGCTAGAATATACCGAAATATTAGTTTGGGCTTATATAACTCCGTTTTCAGTTTTCAGTCTCCAGAAATTGGACAGATATGGTCCTGACAGAGCAGGTGCAGCCATGTTTCACGAGCTTACCATTTCCACCTCTTCCACGCGCAGCTGTTTACGACATTTGACGGACACTCGCTGCTCCTTGGCGTCCTGCAGGGTGTCGTTCCTCACTGTGGTGCTGAGGCAGATCACAACGTCCACCCTGAATCACAGAAAGACAAGTCCAGCCAGCCCATCAGAAACAGATTCTGCTGTAAGACTGCGAATTCCCAATAATAAGAGTAATCAACGACTATCTTATCTCAATGTAATCACTTAAGCATCAGTTGTTGGTCTGCATAAATATTTCTACTTCTAATAAAGGTGAAAATAAAATAAATATCAGAATATTCCTCAGCATTAAAAATGCTGAGTGGAAGCTAATATGCTAACTCAGCACCAGTCAAGCCGCAAAACACTTAACTAAAACACAAGCTATCGGATATAACCAGTCAGCATTCCATCAACTACAAAAACACAAGATTAAGCAAACATTTTTCTAACTTTTTAGAACATTGCATGAAAGAAAAGAATAGAAATAAAAATCCATCAGATCTCTAAAATGGATTATCTTGCTGCTCAGACAATGACAGTGCTGCCTCGTGTCTTACTTCTTCTTGATGTTTGGACACAGCTTGAGTACGTCCTCCTTGCAGGCCGTCTTGAACTTGTAGGAGAAGCGGAAATCTTTGATCTGAATCTGTGATGAGCGTCAAACAGGCGGGAGCAGTTGGTTAAAGGACGGCGAATGTGGCAGAAGACTCCTTAAAGCTGTACAGCAGCTTTGGGCTCAATACGTGCTTTAAAGTTGGGGTTATTGCTTTTTTTGGACTGCACTCACCAACTGAAAATGAGTAACTCCAACTGCACACTTTTCATTCATCTCTTTTTGGTGTTTGTTCTGAACCAAACACTCCATCAGATCACCGGTGTCGATCTGATTGTCAGCGACCTCCTGGCAGAAAGACAGAGAAACACAAGCAGAAAAGTCACTACTTTGTTCAAAAGAAGTTGCATTTAATCAACAGCTTTGTTTTTTTAATTTATACAGGCATTAAATTCAAATGTGAACTCCAAAACATCTGATATATAGTATATAATCGACAATAACAGCATGATTGTTGCGTTGACAAAGTGCACGTTTACACTGTCGAGCGTTCAAACTGTCTGGAAAAGACAGAAAAATGGACGGTGCATTCACGAAAAAGACGGGTGCCTAACAGTCCTCATTTGAAGAATGCAGGTAGGATTCAGCCTTTTGACTTTCGGCATCCGAAATTACAGCCAAATTTGTGTACCAGTGACAACACTTATTAATTATTAGTCTATTCAATTTAAATGATTTGATTTGGGTTACATTTTTATGTCATCTTCATTGATTAATATTTTTTTTTATTTTTGTATTTATGTTTGTACAAAAACTTCAAATACTATGGTGCAGACCTTATTTGGAATATATTTACTGTGATTTATTACAGCCTGGAAATATCTTTGAGTTGGTCATTGTCAAATATGGACGCAAAATATTGTTGGGCAATGTTCAGCAAAAGGCCAAAATATGTTTATACAAATTCTATGATGATTCCAAGATGATGTATGAGGCACTTTAAAAGTAACATTTTTGTTTAAAAAAGACAATGAAAGTAAGAAAAAAAAGTTGTCCGATTATCATAATTGAAATATGGAAAATAAATAACTCGTATTTTTTTTGTCCATATTTCCCACTCTTAGGGAGGAGTGGAAAAAAAAAAGATATTAAAAGTTTTATAGTTGATAAACAGTCGATAAAAAGAAAAGTTTGTTTTCTTTTCCTACCATTAATGAATGAGCATCAAAGTGAATAATGAAGTTGTCTAATTGTGTTACAGCGAGAAAACAGCAACACTCACGTGACAATAGGCCTGAATTACGGGTTCACACGCTCGCATCAGCAGCGCCTCGATCTGAATGTCCTGAGGAAAGAAGAGAGTGATGCTGGTCAAACTAAATAGCCCACGAAACCACACCAGTCTACCAGCTTCGTCCCATCACACCACTAACTGTCACAATTTAGTCTGAGCACTATAAGAAAAGATCGACTTTAGGAAGACTTTTGTTTTTTGCTTTTTACGTCTTCACAATGATATGAAATAACCACACTTAATTCAACTAAACTAAAAAACTGTTTGAGGTTTTCCTCGTCAGATTCCTCACATTTTATTGATAGGATATTGATTGAAAAGTTGCTAAAGACGTGAGCTGAACTGCTCCCATAATTAACCCTTTAAAGCCTGATCAGAGTCTTTATTTGGCCCTGTAACAAAATATGACATAGAATAAAAAAAACAAATACTTTTAAAATAATTATCATTTATTTCCTTGCTATAAGTCAAAATTATTGTGGCGTAGTTTTCTGCCCACTGTAATCAGGTGTATCTGATTGTGTACAAAAGAGTTTGAGCAAAGTTTTTACCATTAAATGATGCATATAATGTATCAAATCTGATACATATGGCATTATAGGGTTAAGTAATGTGTTCGAACCTCGGACTCCAGCTCTGTCAGATTTCCGACCACATCTCTGCAGTCTGTCACCAGATCCTCCAAATGATCCTGCAGACACTCCAGCTCCTGCCCTGCCTCCGTTTTCTCGCTGCACCATTTCCCCAAGTCGGTCATACAGCGCCTCTGCAGCTCAGGGTCCAGCTTCACGTCCAGCGCCCTCTGGTGGAGGATCCTCTGGACCTCCACTTTACAGTCCCTGGAGAGCTGGGGGGGGGTGAGTACCAATTTAAATGTTAGAATCAATTGACCAAATTCTTAAAAAGGACATAAACAAATGATCAATTCGCTCATTTTTAAGAAGTCACATCAAAATCTAAATTGAGACAGAGTGAAGCTGGGCTGTTTACCTCCTTTGGATTGGATATGTTCCACAGACTTATTCACAAAAAAGAAGTATAATGATAGAAACAACAGGGAGGCACAAGATTAAACAACTTTGGAGGGTACACCACTTTAAATGTCAGTCGTTTCATTGTTGATTTTGTTCAAAAACTAAATTTGCGAGTTGATTAATCCGAGCAAGTGCATTTTTTCCTCATTTTAAGGTCACGTTGATTTTTCACATCACAGTTCAGGAGCTCACGTCAATAATTAAGCCAGCATGCACTGAAACTTGTAAACAATTGTCAAACATAAATCACCACCAAGTTTTCTTGAATTACCATCATCTGGTTGGCAACAAGACGTACTCACAGTCTGGCTGTCTGCTTCACACGCCAACTGGGAAGCTATGAGAATATCCTCAGGTCAATGAGAGTCCATTATACTTTTCCTTTCCTCAATACTTTTCCATTGCTCTGTGTTATGCAACCTACATGGATATTGATGCTGTGTAATTCAAATTTTTTTTTTTATATGAATAAGAATCGAGGGAGTCAATAATTAATTGACTTAAATTAGCTGTAAGCTGTTATTGGTGCTCAGATTTGGAGTAAAAATAAAGACTCCTCAGTGAACAATGCCAGCAGGTGTAGACAAGTACTGTTGGTTAGGGGTTCATCCGTGGAAAGGGCCCAAGAAATGAGACAAAGACAATTTGGCAACATCAACAGCTGCTGTATTAGTCAATTTCTCCCTGGAGATCAATAAAGTATATTCAATTCAATTTTCTGTATTTTACAGAGAAAAGCTCTGAGCGGGTTCTCTGACTGACTTAGATATGACACTGAAATCTAGTTAAATTTAAGTCGCGTGTAATGTGAATAACTCCTGTATAAGTCGGATCAGATGGGGGTTCTGTGGGGACAGACTCACCCTCCGGCCCTGCTCCACAGAGCGGTAGGCGTGGCGATAGAGACAGGAGAAAATGGCCCCCGGGGGCATCATTTCGCTGGTTTCGTTCCAGCCGTGGGTGTGGCAGAGCCGGGCGGCGTCGCCCTGACACTTCTTATACAGGATCGGGTCCAGCCTTAGAAACAGGACGGGCAATCGTTTGGTCATGAACTATTCCAAACCACGTGAAGCCCTTTGGCTGCTATTTCCAACTGAATCTATGCCAGGAGCCCCTTTTCCCAGTTAGATGACGTAAACACACACACGTGGGGTACACACTCACGAGCAAAAAGCAAATCTATGAAAGTCGGAAGTTAATAGACGCTAGGGTTGTCAAAAGTATCGATACTCAAAAAAATATCGATACTAAAACGTTGTATCCGGATACGATACTCATTTTCAAAAGTATCGATACCCCCTCCCCTTCTCTCTGATTGATTGATTTATTTATTTACGTTGTTTATGATCATTAACATGACGTTAGCCTTGAATTGCTAGCTGAGGCTAATGGCGAATAATATCACGGCAACATTAATCAAGTCTGCAAGAAGCCAAGGATGGAAATCCAACTCCCCCCATCCAAGTCGGCCATTTTGATTAGGTCACCAATAGGAAGATCCCAGGCAAGAAAATCCTAATTGCTTCATGGCAATATAGACATTTAAAAATAGTGAAATTAATCTTGCAAACACTGAATTCAACTCTATACATAATATTATGTTAAAATAGTGTATGTTAAATAGGTTTGTACAATAAGTCCAAACAAACTGAACCAAAAAATATTTATTTCTCACAATTATGAAGGGTTAGGGTTAGGGTCATTAATGTGGGCCACCGGCCACCATAACATCACTAATAGGTCAGTTTGAAACCCAAGACACTAACCTGTCAAAATTCAGTTACATTTTGGGGTCTTTTTTTATCCTTGTGGTATCGAAAATGGTATCGAGTATCGAATATTTTCCTGAGTATCGGTATCGAGTTGAAAATTTTAGGATCGTGACAACCCTAATAGACGCACATATCAAATGCAAAATATTCCCGATAGAACCGTCCCTATTACACATGTCCCATTTTGTCTTGTGTGAACAGAGACAGAAACACAAATACGTCACATGGTGGACGCAAAGTCATTCCCAACTAAATCATTGTTTGGTCGCAGTTTGTGATTGAAAGTCCGTTTTCAATACGTTTCATTTGAATAGGAAATGAGTAAGTGAAAGCTTACTTCCAGTCCCTGGCGATGAAGTACTGCAGCTCCAGCAGCCTGTGCTCACAGTCCTCCACCATCTTCTCTGTGTACAGATGCTCCATCAGGCAGGACAAGATCCTGTGGGGTCAGCAACACAAACTTCAGCTCAGTCTTCGGTCATTAAATGCCAACATTTAACCTCAAACAGCAACTCAAAGCATGTGAAAAATGCCAAACTCTGATGAGAGCAGATCTACTGGTCGGTATGTGTGATAAACCTCCTGAGGGGACTCACATGGGATCCCCGTTGCGAATGTGTTTGCAGGCCGTCTGGATGACGGACTCACAGGCCTCGTTAAGGGCGCGGTCTATGCGATAGTCCGCTCCGGGGTCCGCTTCCTGAATCAACGCTTGGAGCTTTGGAGAAAGAAAAAGACGAATAAGCTAAACACACTCTATAAATACAACAACAAATGGAAGGTAAACACAACATGTAATAGTGGAGTCCATATGAAAAGCATTAACTGGGAAAAGCGGTCACCTATGAAAGACTTCCAACCTTTAAAAAAAAAAACAATGCTGAACTCTAACAGAAACAATCTTTTGGAAGTAAATGTTGCTTCTTTGTCAGAGGCTTCGATTGTGAAGAAGCCTGCAGTATCATCAAATCCCTTTTGTGTGTCAGAATCGACTCAGCAAACCAGCAGAAATCAGCAAAAGGCAAAACTATCAGCCAAACGGTTTAAGTTGAGCCGTGCTGTTGTATTTAGATACTACACGCCAGCACATCAAGTTTAGCTAGTTAACAAGAATGTGTGTCCCGCTCCCTTATGGGATTTTGCAGCAAGGGCCACCTCTGTTTGCTGCAGTAAAGTCTTTAATAATAATTAAAAAAATTTTTAAAGGGCCTTTCATGCCACTCAAGGACACTTTACCAAGACGATCGGCATTAAAACAACATTGAAATATAAGAAAACATACAAAGTCATAAACACATCATAAATAAAAAACTGCATAAATGAATTAAATAAAAGTGGAATGAATAAAACTGTGCAGAATGAGGGGAATGCTAGAGTTAGGGGTGGTAAGGTGGGAAAGAAATGTTAAACAGGTTGGTTTGGAGTTTTGTTTTGAAAAGAGGAAGAGAGTCGGTATTTCGGATGTCAGATGACAAAGAGTTCCAGATATATATAGACAATTATTCATTCCAAGAACCCCAGTCTCATCTAAGTGGCAAAAGAAAAGCAAATGAATATATGTCTGTCAGATGTTATTAGGAACAGGGTTTATTGATGTCACCTAAAAAAAAAAATGTTAAAAAAAAAAACTAAATCCATTTCACATGGAGAGGCTCTGCTGTCAGCTGCACTGTTTTAAAATTCAGCCCCAGCCTCGGATCATATCACAGCCCTACAGTAACAAAGTGAACTCTATCTAAAGAAAATAAGGCTGCACTGATTAGATCTGTTGATAACTTACAAAACACCACAATGTGTCGTCCTGACACAGCCTTGGCATTTGCCCAGGCATAGGACCAGAAAAATGTTGTTTTTTATTCTTTCTTTCCACGTCATCGAAGCAGACTCGGTTTTCCCCTGACTGGATTTTTAAACTCATGGTGATCACGGCTTTTTGGTAGGTCTAGAGTGAGTGCAGAGTCACCCCCCTAGGCTGTTCGGTGGGCTGCACACTGACCCGAGTTCCCCCTTGGCTGACCTCGTGGTCAGTATTTTGTATGTAATAAGCATACTCTAAACCTGAAGCAAAACAAACAGGACTCCCTCACCTGGTCTCAACAAAGAGAGAGCATAGAAATAGAAGGTATAGATTTCCAGAACAATGGCTCTTGGGATTTGCAACTTATTCATTTAAAGAGAAAAATTAATTGTTCACTAGAATTGTGAAGAAACAGAATGCCAAATACTGAATCGAGGAAGCCGCAGAAAAGCTGAAAAAGACATAGAACTGAAGAGTGGAAGGAGAAAGGCAAAAGGATTAGAAGAAATGCTGAAGGGAGGAACCAGAAGAGGCCAAAGAAAAGCTGAAGGAGACATGGAAAGAGTGGCAGAATAAAGGCAAAAGTATTAGAAGAACTGAAGACTTGAATGGGATTTGAACCAGCCACTTCTCAAGCTGGAGGCAAAGCCTCTACCATTGAGCTAGACCCCGGTCAGAAAGGCTGCATATGACTACAATTAAGAATTTGAAGGGGCTGAAATGCCAGTGACTAGTAGATGGAGCCATGCTTTTGACTCCATTCATTTCAATGAGAGAAAACAAAAGCAGAAAAAGTGAACTCATTGGCTGCCAAAGACGTCTATCGACGTCTTTTATGTTTTTTAACGCGAGTGACTTGGGGGACGATAGGCTGAAGTTTTTCCGTAAATATCGGCTTCTAGACAGAGTATGTAGTAACAAATTGACCCTCTAGGTGGCAGTGCCACTTTTGATGGGAGATGAGCATAGTTTGTAGTCAAATTAAAAAAAAACGCAATGGTTTGCTATGCGAGAAATGGCGCCGGTAAGATGCACGTCGAGGAAGAACGGAATAAGGTAGAAACAATTTTTTTTTCCTGATGAAAGAAGAGAGTCTACTCTTTCTTTTGGTGTGTTCGGTGTTTACATAGTCATAGCACAAACTATTCTGTGGCTCTTGAAAAATCAGTCAAAATGCTCAAAAAACTCTGGCAGTATGGGACTCTGTTCTGAAAATGGCTGGCAGTCAATGAGTTAAATAACTAAAAAAATTGAAAAGATTTGAACCACAAAAGTCATAGCTGCGTAGCACTAAAGGAGCTGAACATTTTGATTCCTTATTTGTTGAAATAGGCTGAAAACTTTGGGCGTAGTTAGACGCAGAAAAAGTGAAACAGGAAAACAATCGCTCGTATAGAAAAAAAGGTATTCCACACTATTCCCAACTCACGGCTTTCTGACAGTTGGGCTCGATGGCCCCCATGTCTCCTCGCCCGACCCTCATGAGGCAGTGCAGAGTCCGTCCTTTGCGGTGCAGACCGGAGCAATGACCCTCGATCTCACTGCGACAGTTCAGCACAATCTCCGGACTCAGGGAGAAGTCCTCCATCAGCATCCGCCGGTAGTCCATCATCTCGCCCTGACACTCGCCGCTGACTATGCGCCCTGAAACACACAACGGCACAAAAATATATATATGTATAACATATATATATACAGCAAAACCAGCGGGCTCAGTTCAATATCCTCTCAGGATAACAAACTATATTATAAATATTCTTTGTTTATGTTTATGTTTATGCATTTAGCAGACGCTTTTATCCACAGCGACTTACAAGGTAGACAGAATTTTATCTATAAAGTTATCATCAATATGACAATAAGTTCTCTAGATGAAATCCCTACTCAAAATCAGTGGTGACAGCAAAGAGAGAGAGAGAGGGGAAGTGCAGAAAGAGGAGTAGAGGGGTAAGAGTTAGGCTAGGAAAAAAATAGAAAAAAAAAAATAAATAAATAAATAAATAAATAAATAAGTATAAATAAATAAATTAAAAAATTAAAAAAAGAAATAATCAATAAATAAATGAATAAATAAATGAGTAAATAAATAAATAGAAAGAAAATTTTAATAAATAATAATTAAAAAAATTAAAAATGACAAAAATTAAGTAAGTAAGTAAGTAAATAAATAAATAAATAAATAAATAAATAATTTAAAAAGGATAGGAGATGCTCTTATCTTATTCTTTAACTAAATATATTTTATTCTAAACCATTAATAACAAACCAACTACATAATTTTCCTCAATTTTACAGTTTTTACATGAAAGACTGAGATTCAAAGACTGAGATTCCAGGTCGTTCACCCATAACGGTGTCGGACCTTTTGGGTGAGAGTGCGGTTCCCTCTGAAGGGAGTTCCTTTACCTCGGTGCACAGCGGACTCCAGACACAGCAGCAGGTAGGACAGACGGGCCTCCCGGGCCCGCGGCATGTTGGAGTCCACGCTGCAGCGGTATTTCCTCAGGTCCGACTTGCAGGCTTTGGCCAGCGAGTAGCTCACTTTGTAGTCCTGAGCGATCAGCTTCTGCCTGGTGGTCAGCGCCTCACGGCACTGGAGACACGGCCAGACTCAGTGTCACCGGGTTTTTTTTTTTTTACAGAATTTAGTCTGACGTCACCAAAATACTCCAGTTTAAATACATATTCTGCAGTTTTTGCTTCAGAAATATGACAATCATCTCTCATCTCAAGATGCTCTTTTTATTCATTTGACAAGGGGATTTTTGTCCCCTTGTGAAATGATTGTAAAGTACTTTTTCTGAAAAGCATTAAGGCAAAGGGGGGGAATCTAAGTTAAATGGAACAGAACTCACCCTTTCAGACATAGCCTCCTCAAACTTGTGATTAAAGAGACATTTGTAGACTCTGCCCTCCCCAGCCAGAGTCTGAAAAAGGAAACGAATACAAAGAAATCACAGCAAGAATATGACCACATGAAGCATTTAACCTCCATAATACTTTTAGGACACCAAACATGGAAAAAAATGGATCTAAACACGCGTTTTGAAGTTCAATATCCATCTTTAAAAATTCAAAACAATTCCTCCGGTTAGCAGGGAAATAAGACATAGAATATTAACAAAGGAAAAACATTTTATGGGGTATTTTGACTGTTTTTGAGTGGGAAAACGGAAAAAAATATCTTGTTTAGAGAAGAAATTAGAGCTTCATAAAAGGGAGGAGTGAGACTGGAGGAAGCTTCATTCTTCTCTTAACAAGATATCAGTTGTACCGTAATAGACAGGGACGCCCTGCAACCTTTAATTATAGACCCATTTGCTTGCTTATTGTAGAATGCAAGAGTTTAACCAAGGTCCTGCCAACTCGTGTGGAAAAAGTAGTGAAAGCTATCATACATTTGGATTAAGTTGGATCATTGATTGACAATATGAGGAAGTTATTAAATCGAATTAGTTGTAGCGCCGGTCCATTTGTTCCCCTTTTTCTCTAAATAAGGAAATAAGGACCAGAACCTTCACATTGGATGTGTGTATTTGTATAATTTAAGCCGTGGCAGCCCCCCGTATACTCACATTTTCACAGAAGCGCTCGCGGTCATCTCTGCAGGCGAAGTACAGGTACCGGTCCAGGTGGAAGTCGTCAGAGGAGAGTTCTGCCACTCTCATGATGGCCTTTTTACAGTTGACCTGGATGTGGTGTGCACCGGGCTGTTCCTCAGCCTCTCGCACCAAACCTTTCTCCAGACAGGCAATCACTTCCCCCTGAGAGTGGATGTCCTGCACAGAGAGCCACAATTACAGATTTATTCAATTAATTCGTACAAAACCAAACTGGACTACCTTCGTTGTGATATTGTGTTTAGCTGCATTCGATATAACCTCTGAGTCAGACAAGAACACACTGAAATGTGGCGAGAACTCATCAGAAAGTAAAGGAACTATAGTTAAAGGATCCTTTAAAGATAAGGGGGAGAGTGGAAGAAGCATGTCATTAGAAGCAGAAAAAATGAGTAAATGGCCCCGAAATCTTCATTTGAATGTGTATAACAGCTTGATTTGAATTTTTGAAATTGTATTTGAGCCGGACGCCATTTAAAGACAAGAACAAAGTTCTTATGAAAAAAGTCAAAGTTTAAATAAATCCGTATGAATACTATGATTAGTTGAAGGGAAAAGGACAGATAAGGAAAAGTTAAAGATAAGGAAAATAAACAGTAGAAAGATTTGGAGAAGACATTCAACAGAAAGAACCTGCTAAAGACTTTAGCAACACACATGAGGAGTATTTTGGAAAGATTAAAGGTTAAACGAATCAGTAGAGCTGAAAGGAAAACACCTAAAGGTGGTAAATTGTCACTGTGGATTTTTAAAGAGCACAAAACTGAAGCTCAAACACATCTGAATCCAAATTAAATTCAGTTTGACTTTTTTTTTTTCTAAGTCTGATCCCACACGAGCATTAGCATTAGCATCTGCTAACCCACAGGTCTGTGTCCTAACCATTGAGTTGTTATCAGAGTAAATCCCTGTTCAACATGAGTCTGACAACTAAGTAAGTAGATAAATAACTTTAGACTTTAATACATGCTCTGATAGGCCGGTAACGGTATCGGATCAGAAGTGAAAAAAGCTGGATCGGGACATCCCTAATTCAAAACCCTTCAAATTTTTTTGTGAACCGCTGAGAACCCGAGTTGCTGCTTTTTATCACAAAAATGAGTGTAAACTAGATGTCAAGTTCACTTTTGCCCGTCTGACCTGAGCAGCACAAAAAGTGGAAAAACAACTCGGGGGGGTTAAATCCGCTCAAGAAGCTTCTTCAGCTGTTTGCCGCCATTAAAAACCACTAAAAAGCTTTGGGATCAGCATTTGAGAACCAGAGTTAGGCTTGTCCCGATCCGATATTTGGATCGGATTGGGATGAGAAATTGCCGATCCAGACTCCAGATCCAGTTTTTTTTAAAGTCCAATCCTACACGAGCATTAGCATTAGCATCTCCTAACCAACAGGTCTGTGTCCTAACCATTAAGTTGTTATCAGAGTAAATCCCTGTTCAACATGAGTCTGACAACTACGTGAGTAGATAAATATCTTTAAACTTTAACACATGCTCTGATTGGCCTGGGGATCGGTATCGGAATTGGAAGTGCAAAAAGCTGGATCGGGACCACTAGACTGAAACTCCGTCTAGTTGGGACGGGGGTCCGCCTCACCTTGTCTCCGGTGCTGATGCTGCCGCAGTGCAGGGCGTTGATGTCCACAAGACACTTGTCCAAGAAGCCACAGATGAGTCGGTAGTCGCTAAAGACGATGGTGGTCATCTTGGTGATGTACTGGTTGCACTGGTAGTCGGTTATGTTGCCACGGTGATCCACCAGACAGGACACCAGGAGGCCTTTTCCCAGTGGCTCCGTAGCACATTCTTTAATCTGTGTGAGAGAAAGCTTTACTTTAGTTCATACGAGAATCAAAAAACAGGGCATGCCTTTAATAATCTGTTTAGTTCATTCAAACCTAGACTGTTTATGATCTCATCCTAGCTAATCTTTTATCAATTTCATTTAAAAGGAACTAAACAGCTACTACTGAACGGTGTCATTAAGTTTGAGTTGGAATGACAAGAGCTCATTTGTTTATCCTATTTAAAATTTACCGATTTATGTTGCTAAGTTGCCAGTAAACATGTTCAGTTCCCCTGTAGAAGTCCAGTGTGCAACATAATATTATGTATGAAGATTTTTAATTGATTGCCAAGTGTCTGTTTTATGTGCATTAGCTTAGTGACATGCCAACTTCATCTGTCCACTAAAATAATTACAATTTAGACTAATTGGTATAGTAAAAAGAATAAATCATGAACACATATTAGGAAGCCATTTTAAAACGATATACCCCAAACTGCACATCTATTACTTAACAGTCAGCTTTTACCATTTCTTCATGGAAGTTTTAATCTTGATATTAAAATGCAAAACGTTGGTTTTTGGGATCTGACCTCAGAAATTGTCGTCTTGCAGACTTCCACTGCAACGGACTCAAACTTTGGATCAGTAGTCAGGTTCAGTTTGTAGTTCCACAGTAACTGGACAGAGAAGACAGAAGATTAAAAAGGTCAGAACCAACTTAACCAAAAACCACTTGTGAACTAAAGACCCGACGGAACCGAAAAGACAAAAATATTTCATAAACATCATTTCTGTTCTCCAAAACAAAAATTAGAAATCTTTAATTCTGATATTTAACACAATATAACTTTACTGTGTGATCTATCTATTACAACCATCTCACTGAGTTTTCCAACTTTAAACCAGTGGCTTGAATAAGATTTAAAATCCAGAGGAGTTGAGGAGAGCAGAAAACTAATAAAATGGACAAAAAGAGTGCAATTCATCTGGCAGATAAACATTTAAATTCATCTGATTTTACATGCGTACAGCTCCATATAGAAGACACACACAGACACACATACGGGATGACATGGTGCATGCTGGGAATGGAGGCTTTAGGGTAGATACACTTACGTGGTTACACTCAGCAGCAATTTCTGTTTCCTGAAAAAAAAGAAAAGAAAAGAGAGGTTCAATTGAAAGGGGAGTGAGCAGCAGTTTAGTTCAATTTAAGGAAAAATATCAACATGCGTTATAACGACAACTTCCATCCCTTTAAAAGTACTAAAGCTATTATTTCAGCTCCTACTCTCATCTGCCACTGGTCAGAGGTCGTAAGAAAAATTACACTTGTTGTCTGGATGCAGTTTAACAGTTTGATGTTACAGGTTTCCTTTATGAGAAGGCACAAAAGGATGACACTAAAAAGGTATTTTTCCCCTAATTTTCTATAAAAATGAACACACTGGCCTTATATAAACTGCTATTATGACTAGTGACTAGAAAAAAAATGTGAACATTAATATAAATATTATCCAATGTCCCGTATATTCCATTTTGAACTCAAAATGGAGTCTTTTCTTTTAAAATAGAATAAAATCACACTTCATTCATCCCACAAGGGGAAATTCACCTTCATCAGGATCCATTTCAACTGGGCGCTTAGGTTAAGTTATTCCCCCTCTTTCATGCAGCCATAGCCCTGAATAACAGGGTAAAACTCCCCCCTTTTACTGTCCAGACCACTTTCATTAACGGGTTTAGTGTACAACAGCTGACCTCTCAGACAAAGCAGCTCCCTATGACCACGACTGCTCCGAAAACCGGACCTCTACTGAGCTGGCAGCTGTCTGTGGGCTGAACATCGCGTGTCCCGTTAACTTTCTCCGAACTGGGAATTCGGTGCTTCCCTAAGATACATGCCTTCAGATTCAGACCGAAGAGGGCCAGTCCGGCCACAAACAACACTTTAGACTCTGGATGTCTTCACTCTCGCGAAAACTTTCTGTTTCTCTGCTTGCGTTTGGTGACAGTTACACGCCTAAACCCTAAAAAACCAAGTCATCTATCACATTTGAAAGCAGCTACGTGTTTATTTTTGGAAGTGACAGATAAAGAGGAACTGCTTTGTGTTCGGACAACAGTCTCAGCTGCACAGTTGCCTTCCTCAGCTCCGTTTGTGGGTTTAGGCCGCTAGCCTGGAGAGAGAGTCCCACCCAAAAACACACACACACTGAGTCAGCCTCTGGGTGGAGAGGACATGGTGTGACTCATCTGGACGCCTGTGGAAGCCAGGTTGTTTCTGAAAGAATACAACAGCGCCACGTAGTTTTTAAGGCGGTGGAAAACGAAGCATTCGGCATGGTCAGCTCCAGAGTGATTAACTCATTGGCTGCCAAAGACGTCTATGGACGTCTTTTATGTTTATCAACGAGAGTGGCTGGGGGACGATCTGCTAAAGCTTGTCCGTAAATATCGGCTTCTAGACAGAGTATGTAGGAACAAATTGACCCTCTAGGGGGCAGTGCCACTTTTGATGGGAGATGAGCATAGACTGTAGGCAAATAAGAAAAAGGTAACGGTTCGCTATGAGAGAACATGTCGCCGGTGAGACGCAAGTCGAGGAAAAACGGAATAAGGTAGAAACAAATTATTTTTCCTGATGAAAGAAGAGAGTCTACTCTTTCTTTTGGTGTGTTCGGTGTTTACATAGTCATAGCACAAACTATTCTGTGGCTCTTAAAAAATCAGTCAAAATGCTCAAAAAACTCTGGCAGTATGGGACTCTGTTGTGAAAATGGCTGGCAGTCAATGAGTTAATCAATCTAACACCGGGTTTAGATGCGTGTCATACAATACAACACACAAAGGAGAGACAGTACCCACTCTGCAAACACATGTCCCCACTAGGCTGGTCCCGATCCGACATTCGGATCCGAGCGGAAAAAGGAAAAAACGCAGATCCAGTTTTTTTAAAGTCCGATCCCACACGAGCATTAGCATTAGCATCTGTAACCCACAGGTCTGTGTCCTAACCATTAAGTTGTTATCAGAGTAAATCCCTGTTCAACACGAGTCTGACAACTAAGTAAGTAGATAAATAACTTTAAACTTTAATAAATGCTCGGATAGGCCGGGATCGGTATCGGATCAGAAGTGAAAAAAGCTGGATCGGGACATCCCTAATTCTAACCAGCAAAGCCTTGTTGTTCAGATGGTGGTGAGACATCGATAGCTGGAAGTTACCGCTTTTCAGAAAGACGTACAAAATGCGAAGTAACAAAGAGAACACAGCTCAAACACACTCACACCCACACAGGAACCTTAAATATTCTCAGCTAATCTTGACCTTTGACCCTCTTCCGTTTAGCTTGATGTTGAACTTAATTTAACTTGGATTCAGATGTGTTTGAGCTGCAGTTTTGTGCTCTTTAGAAATCCACAGTGACAATTTACCACCTTTAGGTGTTCTCCTTTCATTTCTATTGATTCGTTTAACATTTGATCTTTCCAAAATACTCCTCATCTGTGTTGCAATAGTCTTTAGCAGTTTCTTCCTGTTGAATGTCTTCTCCAAATCTTTCTTCCGTTTATTTTTCTTCTTTCTTTTTCTTATTTTTCTTAAGTAAGTAGATAAATAACTTTAAACTTTAATACAGGCTCTGATAGGCCGGGATCGGTATCGGATCGGAAGTACTAAAAGCTGGATCGGGACATCCTTGGTGCCTATAGCTGCGATCTTCAGGGTCATGTTTTTAACCACGTTTCCCCTCTTGTCGCAGAACGTGAACACCATGTTAAAGCCCTCCATGTCGTTTAAGAGCTGCAGCTTCATTAAACTTTAGCAGCTCTTCTGCTTTTGTCAGAGGAAACGATGAGCTGATGGGGCAGGATATTCTCTTATCAGTGTCAAACGGTTTTCAGGTCAAAGGTCCAAAGTTTTCGTCGGTAATACCCAAATCAGTGGAAAAGGACTGCCGCGTGCGCATGATAGTTTAATCAAATTCAGATAAATATAGCACGCCAGCTGTGTCACAAACACAGTTATAGCCGATACACAACCGGTGAGGAACAGTCTCTATCCGGTCCACACCCAAACCACAAAGCAAAAAGAATCAAATAACACAGGTATATGTTAGCATTAGGCTGGTGTTTAATAAAGATAAGATAACATAAGAGCTTTATTGATCTCACAGAGGAGAAATTCACTGGTCACACATCGGTTTAGTGACTAAAGAGAGTTCAAAAGGAGGAAAAAGTGCATAAAGTACAAACAGCAAAAACAATTAAAAAAGAAATTCTATATCTATAAAAAAAATAAATTAAAAGCCAGATTGCCTTTGCAGGGGAACACTGTGTTGGTCTGTCAGATTTAGGTTATTTTCAGGTTATTTTTATTTATTTTCAGCCAACTCTTGTGTTGAGTCTGGTGCTACTACTGATGTTCTGCCGGGATCATGTTTGCCAGCTAGCCGGAAGCAGGGAAGATGTTCGGGTTTGATTTATTGCCGCCTTCCATTCATTCACCTTAAAGCAGGCGCTAACTTGTGCCACTTTCAGAGAGCAGCCTACAAGTTACAGTGTCCAGACAACACATCTTCTGCAAGGGAGCAGGTTGGAGGAAAAGCTCCCTTAGAGGGAACTGGTGCAGCCAATGAGAAAGAAGCTAGCCACACATCAGCAGCCTTTAGCTGGAAAAGCACTTCACTCTGGAGTCCCGTGTTGAACATTTAAAAATATTAAGAAAGAAAACTGCAGCTCTTTATTAAAGTTCAAGTCATCAAAACCACTTAAGGAACACTCGGCGAACAATCAGCACAGCAGGATGCTAGCAGATCCTCTCCATCCCCCCCAAAAAAGGCAGAAAAAGTGGCCGACGGCGAGCAAAGCGAGCAAGGTAAAGGCTGCTAATGGAACGGCACATTAGAGTCAACAGCCGAAAAGCTTTGCCTGTTTCCAGATAATCCAGAATCCCTGTCGTCTTAGCTCAGTATGAACCTGCAGCCTTTTCCTGTTTGAGCCTTCAAACATCTGGCCGCGGCTGGGTTTAGGTGAGCGGCAGATGTGCGACGTGACATCTAATCCGTCTGGCATCAAACGGCAAGAAAGTGAGACAATATTTGAAGAAGGAAACACCCTCTCAGTCATCTGTGTGTTAAACACTAACACCGACCAGTCAATGTTTGCTTTGGCAGAGTTACCGGTACGTATTGCCCACATATGGGGCAACATGGGGTTCAGTTTTTTGCCAGAAGGACTCTTCCACATGTGGTTAAGGGTTAGGATACACAGGGAAAACAACAGGATTAAACCCGGCGCGGTTAAGGGTGTCGTACACAGCCTGGTCTGGTCATTTCACTCCCGGTTTTGTGCTACAGGTGCAATAAAGAAGCCGTAATTATCCCACTGTGTTTAACAAAGAAGACAGGGTACTAACAGGCTTCGTAATACAACAGGACAGAGCAAGTCGTCACCCTCCATTGCCTCCTCCCCCCTCTGAGTTCGGAGGATCTGCACCACGTCCACAAAACCACAGCCACCAGTGTGTTTTCAGAAGTGACGGCGGGCCACGGAAACACAAGAATGCAACAAGTCTAAAAGCAGCGCCTAATTTCAGCCTTCAGCCAGAAAGCAGCAGCAGCAGAGCGGAGCTAGCCGGGCTGCTAACAGAGCCGATCAGACCCGGGAACCACCTTCTGACCCAAACCAGGACGGGACGGCCGGGTTCAGAAACTATTAAGGGAGGAAAACCTGAGCTGACAGGTTTAACTTCAAACTCCATGTCAGATATGCTGAATCACTGGACTGACAGCTGTCCACACACACACACACACACACACACACATTCTTGTAAGTACCACAGACCGAGTAAAATTACTCACAAACTGAGGACCAGTAGTTCTGAGACAGCAAGCAGAAAATAGGCTGTTTATTTCAATTTCATAATATCCATTTTAAGTTGCTTATCTAACTATCTCAAATATTCATCCATCCATTATCGTTACCTCTTATTCCCTAATGGGGTCAAGGGGGACTGGAGCTTATCCCAGTAGCCAATGGGCGGTCCCCAGTCCATCACAGGGACACACAGAGACACACAAGGACCAACAACCACACACACTCACACTAAGGGCAGTTTGGAGTCCAGCCAACCTAACATGCAGGTTTTTGGACGGTGGGAGGAAGCCGGAGAACCCGGAGAGAACCCACAGACACAGGAGAACATGCAGACCCCACCCAGAAAGGTCCTGGTTCCCCCGGGACTAGAACCCAGAACCCTCTGGTCCTGGTTCCCCCGGGACTCCAACCCAGAACCCTCTGGTCCTGGTTCCCCCGGGGTCTCCAACCCAGAACCCTCTGGTCCTGGTTCCCCCGGGGACTCCAACCCAGAACCCTCTGGTCCTGGTTCCCCCGGGATTCCAACCCAGAACCCTCTGGCTGTGAGGCCATGGTCCTAACCACCACACCACCGTGCCGCCCCTATCTCAAATATTCAATATTTAAATTAAAGTTAGCTGTCTGCATTGTTAGCTTTGTTGCTAACTGTTATATACACACAAAGAGCCGTAAAGATACTGCGCCCAATCCTGATCAACCAGTTAACTGTGTAACCCAAGATCCTGATCAAAATCCCAGAAATCCAAGGCCCTGGGCTGGGTGAGGACAGAACAGACAAATGACATCAAATGACATCAGAATAGTCATTGAGTCAGCAATGCTTCTCCAGCCACAACACCTCTGAGGACAAAACACTGAGGACAATGATCATATCAAGTCCATTTCTGGCCCTAAATTGTGATTGTGGTGCTTGGAAAAGGTCTGTGCAAGAATCAGTCAGCAGATGTCAGCAGGTTCTGGAGAGATTTGTACACAGGCCTTTCCAAATCGTGTCATAATCATGAGATCATCTCAACACAGTCCACAAAACCTGCCTATCATCAAATTAGCAGAAGAAGGAGTATCATCACAATTAAACTAGATAAAAATGATGTCTTTTACCTTTTAATGCAAGGACTGAGTTTGAATCCATTCACCAAAAACAGACTACAACAGAGAAAACAGATAAAAAAATGCCTTCGTTACAACTCGAAATGTCTATAAAGGGGCTGGAAATCCAAAAGGTTTTATAAACCTCCAGCTCCAAGTCATTACCGGCTCCCATTGGCTGGAACACACCACATTGGATATGGTTCATCTCTGAGAAAATACTCGGAATAAAAGTACAATTCCCCAGGCCAGATTTTAGTCATCAAAGTGAAACCAAACCCGTTCATCCACCTGGTCCGTTATCCCCTTTTTTCTACCCGTTTTACCCGTCTCAGCACCAAGCATCAGATGGGACTTTTCCCGTTAGAGGGTGGTCTTACGTTGGAAGCAGATCGTGGGTACAAATCAACATCCTGCCGTAAGCCTGGAAGGACAGAGGTCTTAGTCTGCTTCACTGCTGGTGACTAGCTGATAATGAGCTTAAACAACCCAGTGAGCCACCAGCTACCAGCCTCAGGCCTGGGGGGGGGGGGCTGATCTCTAAAGATGTCCTTAAGACAAGCCTAAAGGGTCACAAAGGCAAGGTAGCAGTCACAGAAACTATTGCAAAACAACTAGATCATATTAGGCTAAATATGCATGATAAATTTCACATAAAAATGTAGATGGTGACTTTATGTTATCCATAACTGAAATAATAAGTGAAGTTGTACCTCCTCCTAATGAATTCTTTGCTATGATAACCTACCAACTCAGCTTGAAAAGTCACCAAATTATGAGGTGGTTTTCTAAAAAGACAAAAACAGCAAATTGTTCTTTTTTTCTTTGTCTTTTGAGATTAAATGCGTTTATAATAGCGACGCATTCTGGCTCATGTGGGCTTTAAACGGTCCCCAGAATACAAGTGTGAATGTCTACATCGTAGTATACAACTCTAAAAATCATATTGAAACGTTAAAGCACAATGTCCTTTTGTTTTTCTTATCGATCTTATCAAATTAGCATTTTGCTCTGGATGCAGAGATACACTTCAAATGCCCAAGCAGCGAAGAAACCAAGAGTCCGTGGTGGTTTTCCTCAAGGCCGAACAGAAAATTGAATTTCCAGAGTTTTTAGTCCCGTGTTGGCGTGGGTGTCACGCTGACAGTGGCGTTAAGGTCCCAACTTTGCCGTGTTTTTGTGACGGAATTTGGCGTGACGTTCTCAGAATCAGGTAGCTAGCATGCTGCTAGCTAACCGTTGCGGCTAACGGTCGCCGGTTGGCACGGTTGACACACCCCGAATACCGACACCCACTCCCGGCTACTTACTTCCTTCTTGTCCTGGAGACACTCCAGCACCGCCAGGTTGTTGTTCCAGGAGTGTTTGGGGCAGAGCCGGGTGAGGTCCTCCCTGCACACCGCCTCCTCAGCCAACTTCCAGCCGGTAGAGCGTCTCCGGGCCAGCGAGGCCCCGGCTCCCTGGTTCCTCTCCGGGACCACCGGGTTGGCTGCCGCCGCGGGCCCCGGGCCTCCGGCGGGATTCTGGAGGCTTTCCGCGTTGGCGGCGAGTTTAGCGACGACGCTGTTTTCTCCTCGAATTGGACGCACCGGCGATAAAACGCACATCAGTAGCAGGAGCAGAGGAACACGTATACAGTCCGCCATCTTCACAGAGTCACTAAGCCTGCTGCTGCGTTCAGGAGCGTCAGGGAATTATGGGAACCGGGACTACTTGGTTACGTACTCTGACTCATCCAAACATTCACCCAGAAAGTGGGTTCCTAATTCTCCCTGGTTTGATAGTACAGCGGTATAATCAAACTATTACATTGATTAAGTTAAACTACGCAACAGGCACGAATAATAATATATTTTAGACTCCTGGAGGGAAAGTTTATCATAACAAGTTTGTGTTTTGGGAGGGCTATACACGTACAATAAACCTTTCTATCATATAACTGTTTAATCCTGCCAGTTTAGCTAATTGTACTTAAATGGTTGGGGAAAAAAATACTATTTAATAGGAAATATTTCCATGTTTGGGCCCATTTATGCACAGATGAGCAGAGCTCCTGATGCCGTGTTCAGGGGAGTGAAAGAGCACATGCATGAGTCTCTGGACACACAAAAAAAAAAGATTAATTCTGTGTTGCACATCAGATCTAGATGTGTGCATTATATGATGACAGAAAAATATAAATTATTACCATTTTCACCTCATTCTTTAAGCGCATAAGTCTTTGATTTGTCACATTTCACTTTGAATGCATATTTAGTTTTATCTTACTTAATCTTAATCGTTTTTTATATATGGTTTGTTTTCAATTATGCCGTGTCACGTATTGTGTAACAATGCTTTCAAATTAAACACTTTATTATTAGCACAGTTAAATTTTAGCCTTTTCAATAAATCCATCTCAACGTTGAATAAACAGAAGCAAACACATTTTAGAATCAGCTCATAAGAAAATACCTCTTAAATCTGGCCTAATCAAAACTAAAAAGTTAACTGAAAACAAATTAGCTCCATTCTTTAGTTGATGATGGAATTTGTGTGGTATAAAAGTCCTCCATGATCTGAATTGGGAATGAACGAGCATACCCTGAATGCAGCATCTGCTTCTGTTATGCTGCTGACCAAATATACTGTAATTAGAGCTTGAATTATCCAACCAGTCAACATAGTGATTATGTATCTAAGGTTATGTTTTTCAAACTTTAGCAAATTAAATCTGAACTGCCCCCGTCATTGTACAGTCACCTTTTTTTTATCCAATGGAAAACCCCGTAAAAGACCATTCAATTCAAAATAAATCACAATTTTATTAATTTTGAAGTTGTACACAGTTGGTAGCAAATATACATATATACAACCTTTAAAAGACAAAAAAGTAACATTTACAATAGTGGACTTTGGCACTTAATGTTCCATTTGGAGTGAAAAGGACAGTTCTGTCTTAAGACGATGAAAATGAGCCAGAGAGGGAAACGCAGCTGTTTAACTGGACCGGGACTCGGACTGAATTAAAAGAGTCCAAGTATGGAGTTTCGATTTTCATGAGGAACTGAAATGTGGTCAATTCAAGGCTTCTGAGCTGGTGGTCCTTTCATTTAAACGGGGCGGTCATAAACAAGCTGAAGAAGTTTCTAACGTTTCTGGATCGTTTCCAGATGGATTTTTGCACGTTCCAGTTAGCTTTTTTCCACTTCAAGTTTGATCGCTGGCTTTTGGCACTTCCAAGAAAAACAACACGCAAAAAATAGGGAATAATAAATCTGGGTCTGGGTTCAGGGCGGCCAGTGGAACTCACCAGGTTCATTATCTGTTTTGTTTGTGGTGGTGCTGCTTGAATCGTTGTGCAGCATATTTTATGAGGTGGATTTCAGCATGATTACACTTCTTAGCTACAAAAAAAAAAGTTTAGGAATATTCAGAGAGCCGGGACTGAGAGCTTCCTGTTTAAAACTAGCTTTACAACCAAGTTTCAGATCAGAAAATGACTTTTTTTTTTTTTTGCCTAGGTGTGCTGTGGTGGGAGGGATGCTGCTATAAAATGTAACACATGTGATATGTAAAAACCCTGCTTGGGGATAAATCAAAATTAAATTATTAAGGTCCAGATGGCTATTACATTCCAGCTCCGGGCAGCTCAAAAAACAAGGACTAAACCTTTTGGTCTGAAATAGAAAATGACACTTCTTAGAGCCATAACCATTAAATGAAAAGACAATCAGAAGGCGGAAAGAGGACATCTGTCCATTTTCATGATGTAAAGACTCAGATTTGACCAACTGTTGACATAGGCTATGTAAGCATGACCTGAGTCCCAACACAAAGCTGCCCCAGACCGAGAAAAAAAACACAAACACCTGAAAGATGAGCAAAATAAAATGAAGCCAATCAAAAAATTAAAAAAGGTAAAAGAAAAGTTTCCTCAAGTCCATCACTCCCTGGGTTTGTTTGTTTTTTTTCTTCTTCTGTGTGAATGTTTAGCAGCATGTGCATGTCCACGTTTTACCCAGAATGCATCCTGCCTTTGTGCTCTGGGACTCTGGTGCTATATCCGGTTCACTCCAGGTTCACTCCCATCTGTAGAGCTTCAGCATCTTCTCCGTGAGCGCGGCCAAAAAGTGCTCGCCGTTCACCGAGAAGGGTTTGATGTCCAGCACCGGCAGGTCGGCGGGAAGCTTCTGGAGCACCGAGCTGCTGCCTGCATCCCACACCTAGGGGGCGCCGTACCGGGAAGAAAGGCAGCAGGAGGGGAGGGAAGGAGGGAGAGTCAGACACTAGGGTTGTCAAAAGTATCAATACTCAAAAAAGTATTACTAAAACGTTGTATCCAGATACGATACTCATTTTCAAAAGCATTTTCAAAAGAGGGGGGGTCGGGCAACATGTACGTCTGGCTGGATATCCAACTCCACCCACATCCAAGTCGGCCATTTTGATTAGGTCACCAATAGGAAGATCCCAGGCAAGAAAATCCTAATTGCGTCATGGCAATATAGACAATAATTTAAAAATAGTGAAATTAATCTCGCAAACACTGAATTCAACTCTATCCATAATATTATGTTATGCGTGCGGATGGATATCCAACTCTGCCCCCGCATCCAAGTCGGCCATTTTGATTAGGTCACCAATAGCGAGAAAATCGTAATTTCTTCATGGCAATATAGACATTTAAAAATAGTGAAATGAATCTTGCAAACACTGAATTAAACTCTATCCATAATATTATGTTAAAATAGTGGATGTTAAATAGGTTTGTACAATAAGTCCAAACAAGTTTAACCAAAAAATATTTATTTCTCACTGTTATGAAGGTTGGAGGGTCAGGGTCAAGTTTGGGGTCATTAATGTGGGCCATGATAACATCACTAACAGGTCAGTTTGAAACCAAAGACACTAACCTGTCAAAATTCAGTTACATTTTTGGGTCTTTGTTTTTATCCTTGGTATCAAGTATTTTCCTGAGTATTGGTTTAGAGTCTCCCTCAGAGAGGCAGACACCCCCCCTCTGAAAATTCTTACTAATTTATTGGCATTATTATTATCACTTATTTTAGATCTATGTATATACACAGTTACATATCTATATGTTTATTTAGATTTTGTGTGGAACTTTGTGTGTATATATATATATATATACACACAAAATATCATATGTATATGTTGTTGTATTTCTGGAGTTAGTAACACAAATTATTTCCCTCTGGGATTATTAAAGTATTTCTGATTCTGAAAACATACAAGCTGTCAGGAGCAGGTTTGCATATTTTCACTCTTTAAAACACCGGAATAATAACGATAATAACAATAATAATAATAATAATAATAGTTTTATTACTGTAAAAGTCCAGAAAGTATACACAAAAAAGTTATCCAAAAAACCTGGGTGAAAATGAGACATCCGATTGGCTCATTTTGGGGCGCTTACCATGGTGGAGTTGGAGGCCTCGTCCCCGGCACAGACCAGCATCCCGGCGCCGTCCGGGCTCTTGAAGACGGCGTTCTTGGTGAGCAGCTTGCAGGAGGAGCCGGCGCTGAACGTCTGCACGGGCGAGCAGGAGCAGCCGGGCAGCTGGCCGGAGTCCTGCTGGGGGCTCCGGTCCAGAGCCATCAGCACGCAGCGCAGGGACGGGTTGGAGCGGCCTGCAGGAAACACAACCGACTCCATCAGGGGGCTCAATCATGGAAACTAAAGGACGTTTAGTTTATAATATTAACATAATACAAAATGATAAGCTGCCAATTGGCCAAGAGGAAAAAAATGGTTGTTGTTCCAACAGGGACACCTAACAATTGTGACAAGCTTTGGTCAAAATCCCATAAGGATGAAGCCCAATAGCAGTTCAGTCCCCCTGCCAAAACAGCCCCGTTCAGAGCGCTCGCTTTGGAGTGCCTGTCTCTTTAAATGCAAATGAGACACAGGCAATCCACCCACTTTTCCCGGAGGTGTGCCCACGTCGGCACGCTAACGCTACCATGCTAACGCTACCATGCTAACGCTCACGCTACCACGACGTCTGCCACAGATAGTTGGAGTAAGCTGAGGGGGGGGGGCAACATGCCGGTGAAAGGCTGGAATATTATAATGAGCTAGAGCTGATGACGTCAGAAACTACCCACTCCTGAAACCTCCTGATTTATCTCCTGGATTCAGACTGAGGCAGCCCACAAAAACATGACTGAGTCATTTTTTTCAAACTTTGCCTGCTGATAGGCCCTCCACAGACCCAAATGTACACAATCAAATGATTAAAAACTTGGTTTTGCGTAATATGTCCCCTTTAACAGTTAAGCCTCTTCTTCACGTGAACCCGCCTATTTAAAAAAAGATGGCCACACCAAACAAAGGAGTTCATTATATCTGTCACCAGTGTTGTAAATGCCTAATACAGTCCAACAGTGAGGTGACTTTACTCTTTTTCATTTTCCTCCACTGTTGTGTTTTGACTTTAATAAAGTCTTGGGTAGGGTTGTCACGATACTAAAATTTTCAACTCGATACCGATACTCAGGAAAATACTCAATACCATTTTCGATAGCACAAGGATAAAAACAAAGACCCCAAAATGTAACTCAATTGTGTCTTTCATTTCAAACTGACCTGTTACTGATGTTATCGTGACTGGTGGCCTACATTAATGACCCTAAACCTAACCCTAACCCTAACCATAACCCTCCAGCCTTCATAATTGTAAGAAATAAATATTTTTTGCTTAAACTTGTTTGGACTTATTGTACAAACCTATTTAATATACACTATTTTAACATAACATGTTTATAGTTTAATTAAGTGTTTGAAAGATTAATTTCACTATTTTTAAATTAATGTCTATATTGCCATGAAGCAATTATGATTTTCTTGCCTGGGATCTTCCCATTGGTGACCTAATCAAAATGGCCAACTTGGATGTGGGCGGAGTTGGATACGTACTTGATTAATGGTAACATGTTACTATTAGCCATTAGCCGCAGCTAGCAAGGCTAACGTCTTGTTAATGATAATAAACAACGTAAATAAATACATAAATAAATCAGAGAAGCGGCGCAGCGACGGCAGGTCAGCGTCGCGCGGTGGTATCAACATTTTAGTATCGATACATTTTCGAGTATCGATACTTTTGACAACCCTAGTTGTGAGTCTTACCCGGTCTGTAGGTGACCAGGCAGTGTCTGCTCTCCGGCTCCACCTGGATGTCCGTGCAGCCGCCGTTCTCCAGTGGGAGGAAGTGCGGCCTGTAGGTGGTTTCGTTCACCTGCTCCCAGAAGTAGCCCCCCTCCAGGGAGCCGGCGATGAGCCCCGCACAGGGGAAGGAGCTGGAGGCCGCGCGCGGGACGTAGCAGAGGGACGCCACCGGACATCTGGACACAGTTAAACACAAGTACGCGGTCATTCAATACAATTCAATTTTATTTATATAGCGCCACATCACAACAACAGTTGTCTCACAGCGGTTTCCAAACAGAGCAGGTCAGACCCCACTCTGAAGTTAACTACAGAAACCCAACAATTCCCACCATGAGCAAGCACTAGGCGACACAGGCAAGGAAAAACTTCCTTTTAACGCCCAAAAACCTCGAGCAGAACTTACTGACTTCTTTATCTATTTATTTAATTTAATTCATTTTTTAACCCCCTGTGTTCAGTATTACGGCAACAGAATTGTAATCTGAGTGTTCTGCCCGACATTTTTTGTTTGCCAAGGGAGGCCAGATCAGGGTGAGAAGCCTCCCTTAATCATCCAATACCGCTTTATTATTTATTTAAGATTTATTTTTGTTACAGAAGTAAGATGGTTAATGCCAAACATGACCGGGGGGACAGGAAAAGAGAAAAAAGGAAAGAAAAAAGGGGAAAAAAAGATTAAATAAAATCACATTTAAAATGTTTATTACTGACTTGTAATAGAAATGCATCCTCAAATCACCAGGAAAAGAGAGAAAAAAAAAAAAAAAAGAAAAAAAGAAAAAAAAGATTAAATAAAATCTAATTTAAAAAGTCTATTACTGACTT
>JABUIW010000125.1:50211-71061 GCA_013363375.1 Menidia beryllina | reverse complement strand
CCTTTTGCATAATTTAATGGTAAAAAACTTTGCTCAAAATCCTTTTTTACACAATCAGATACGCCTGATAACAGGGGGCAGAAGAATACACAAAAAATAATTTTGACTTATCGCATAGTAATAAATTATTAATATTGAAAACATTTTTCGTTTTCCTCTTTTTACATATTTTGTTAAAAGGCCAAATAAGGAATTCAAACAAAAAAAAGGAATTTTCTGTTTTGTTTTTTTCTTGGATCAGGCTTTAAAGGGTTAAACTAATGCAGTAGCAGTTAGCATAAAGCAGAATTTTTTTATGTCAACAAGGACGATCAGATTGACATTAAATTATCTAAATATTTGTGGAAAAACTGAAAATACTCACAAAATTAATCTAAAAGAAAGAGCTGGAAATCTTTTAAGTGTCAGTGTCTCAAGGCATGTGACAAAAAGCAATGGAAATAAGATAAGATAATAAGATAATAAGATAATAAGATAATAAGAAAAGATAATAAGAAAATGAGAAAAATGTATAAGAAAATAAGAAAAGATAATAAGAAAATAATGTGATATTCAATGAGTATGGCAACATACTAAAAACTCAAATTACCCCTTTTTGTGCCATTTACAAGAGTAACTGAGAATAATGAATGCTTTGTCTTTGATTTTCACTAAACGTAGTTCAGAATACCTCATAACTATATAGGACAATAAATTAAAGCAAAAAAAAAAAGTCTTCTGACACTCTCAGTGTTTCTACTTACCATGAAGTTCAGGTAAAACCTCTCTCCGTTGTGAGCAAAGTGCCAGAAACACTCTGTCCCGGCGGCGGAAAGCACCACCGAGAAGTCGTACTGGTCCCCCCCCCAGAGGAGCTCCTGGTCCGTTTTGTCCGGGAACCCGCAGTAGACCGAGCCCCAGAAAACCACGACGAACAGAGAGCACCAAATCCTGAACAACATGCTGGAAAAATGCTAAACCTCTTCTCACTAAACGAAGGCTGTGAGCAGAGTGCTTGGCGATTAGATGATGAATTGGATGAATGATTAACTGGTGCAAACTGGTCCCTCCATCAGTGGGAGAACTGGGCTGTGTGTACAGCTGGGTACAGACTGTGCACGTTCACTGTTTTGGATGTGTTTGTACAAAACTATCTTCCTAAAACAAGACAGAGAAATTAATTACAAAAACAGAAATACACATCAGATTTACTCTTTTGATCTTTTCACCCAACAGTAGCAATCATTAGGAAAAGATGGAACATTTCTTGATAATTTGGGTGTTTTTTGTCCTGTTTCCATGGTTGTCTTGTCATTTCCTGTTTTATTTTGAAAGGTACATCCCCTTGTTTCAGGTCTCTTTCACTCCCCTGTGTGTCACATGTCTGATTGTTTTCTCTGATCCCTGATTGGTTCCCCTGGGGTTCCCTTGCCTTGTGTTTAAATAGTTTGAGTGGGTTTCCTCCTTCAACATACTGAGCGACCCCTCATATTAATCCTTGTCTTCCGCCTTGAAACCCGTTTGTGACTCCTTTTGGAGTGAGTTTATTTTTTTATACTTTGTCCACAGTCTTGTTTATGCCTGGTAAGAGTGATTTTGATTTCATACTTTGTAACTTTTGCCCTCCTCTCTTTAGAATGATTATTATTTTGTACTTTGTTCATAGCTTTGTCTGCCTCGTTTTGCACTTTGCTCACCTTTCCACTCCGTACGAGTGCGTTTTGAGTTTAATAAAACCTTTTGTTAAACTCGATCTCTGCTTCTGAGTCCTGCCTTTAGTTCTCATCCTGATATAATCAGCCAAACGACTCTTTCGGCTCATGGATCGGATTGTTGTTCGTGTTGTCTGTGTACCCAATCTGGAGTTTTAATTTTGTGATTTTAGAAAACTACCATCGAAGTAACATCGAAGTAACATCTCCATACGTGGAGCTGTGGGTTGATTTGAGTATATAACTCAGTCTCAGGAAACCAGTCAGCGCATTTTTCTCTTTCAAATTTCTCCAAAAAAAGGCCATAGTATCCTGGCCATTAGGATAGACTGATTACAGATAGGTGGCTATGGTTTGAAGTCGTCCTTTTCCACATGCTGTTAACAATCTCTTAGTTTTTTTTATGGAGGGATCTTGGGAAAATGAGGCATTATAATAGCTGGAAAATGATAATGGAAATTTCAGATATAGAGAATACCGCCTATTTTCATTGTAAAAGGCAGTATTGTAACATACATAACAGCTTTAGGCATTTTTCATGAACATACATAACAGCTTTAGGCATTTTTCAGTGTTTAAGAGCAAAAGTGACAGCTGAAGCCTATTTTAAAACAAAAGAAAGTTGTAATGAACACGGTCAAATGAACCAGTAACCCTAAGTGAAGCTACCCGACTTATTCATATATAAGCTTCTGTAATTGGAAGGTGGAAGGAGAATGGTGGAAGCTGCAAACAAGAGTTGAAGAATTTGGAAAAGAACTTCCATAGAAAAACAAAACCTCCTAAAGTTGATTACAAAACAGCCTCCTTCAGTGTGGAAGCACCTGAAGGATGTATTTGGATGATAAACATTAAAGCAAACTGGAGAAACAAAAATGAAATCCTAAAACTATTACATCAACACAAAGACTGAAGAACACCGGAAACTTTGGAGTTTGGTATAAAGAAACAAAAAAAGAGACCCGCGGAAGTATGTAATTTTTAAATGATGCTTTATGCACTTTTGCCACACAGAATATTCTAACTCGTTACAGGTTAATAAATCAATACGTTTTCCAGATGGCAGAAATAACTCGATTATGATCTCAAGATTTGTCAATCAAATCAAGCAAGAACATTATTCCGCAGAATGAATTCAAATAGAGCTCCATCAGAGCTGAGTAGAATGATTGATTTAGTCAAAATCAAGTAAAAAAAAGCATGTTAGGACAACTGTCTTCATAGTTCAGCACAATTCTTTAGACTTAGGTTTTAAAAAATGCAAGGTCCTCTCTAATTACAGAAAGTTAATATGACATCAGACTAAATAACGTTCAAATCCACCAAGTACTCAAATGACAAGAAAAGGAACAGTTCTGTGTAGTAAACACCTTTACCTTGAACTGTTTGTATAATATTTCAAATACACTGCAACGACACAATGTTATCAATTATCAATATCAATTACTGACATCAAAGTTATCATAATCGGGTTGACTCGACATTCTCAACCTATTTGTAGATAATCTACATGCAGGATATTGCTCAAAGATCAAAACTCATGACGGCAAACCTTTCAAAACCTGGTTCTGCTCCTTTAAAAAAAATCATTGATTACAAGAATTACCGTTTGACCACATAATATGTCACAGAAGTAGGAGTACTTTGTCCCGACGAAGGAAGTGTGGACAGAGACGTGGGTGTGGCGGTGCCTTGGAAAGGGATCTGGGAAAGATCGCGTTTGGATAGAGAGGTGGACACCTGAGTACAGGTGTTGTAGACGATGGTGCTGGGGCTGGTCAGTGAGGGGGTGGCGGGGGGTGACATCGGCATGGTGAAGTGCCAGGGTCCTGTTTGGCCGGACACTGGCCCATAAGGGGACGTTTGAGGTACTGGGCTGGTCACTGGCATGACAGGGAACATGGATCCTATTGGGTTGGACACTGGAGAGTAGGGGGACATTTGAGGTGTTGGGCTGGACACTTGGGGGTATGGGGACATTTGAGTTGATGGGCTGGACACTGATGGGTATGGTGACATTTGAGGTGTTGGGCTGGACACTGATGGGTATGGTGACATTTGAGATATTGGGCTGGACACTTGCGGGTATGGGGACATTTGAGGTGTTGGGCTGGACACTGGCGTGGACAATTGCGGGTAGGGGAACATTTGAGCCGTTGGTTGTAACCATCCATCGTCTTCATTTTCATAAATGCTCTCTTCCGAAACAGGATCAAACAGTCTGCACAGCTTGTGGTTTTGTTCAATCTGCAAAGCTCCAGATAAGATCTGGAAGCTATCGCTGAGTCTCTCGTTTACACCGGAGAACTTGTCCTCAATGCTGCCGGACTTCAAGAAGCCCATCATACCCTTGGTTTTCGAATATTTTTCCATGATCTTCTTGGCTTCTTCCAGGGTGATGCAGAGATCCACCAGAGCGTTGTTCACGGTCATGGAACCAAACCCTGGGCCCTTGTTTTGGATGGCCATCACCAGCTGTTCCAGGGCTTTGACCCTCCTTGCAACTCGAAGACAGCGGTCTTTATTGGCCTTCACATTTTGAGCCATCTGTAAGATGGACGTGCTAATGGTGAAGACTGTGTCGAAGCTCATGGTTGCCTGTAAAGATATAACAGCAGTTAACTGGAGCCACAAGATTCATTTAGTATTTCAAGTCAAAATCGTGAGTTAAAATACTTTCACAAAAATGGCATAATACGTTAAACTACTTTGTTGAAGCATTTACAAAGGTTTTTGTTTGTTTTTTTTTACCCCAAAAACATCTCCACCAATATGGAGCGCACAGAAATGTACACAATTTTCAGAATAATAATATCTGTGCCTAAAAGATCTGTTTTGATTGGTCTAATGTGATATTCTAATTATTTTCAGAGACACTGATTGTGTGTTTTCCTTATCTGTAAATGGTCATTAAAATATAATTAAAAAGCCTGAAATATTTTATTCTGGCTTAATGAATCTCTGTAAACATCTTTTCAACTTTCTAAACTGATAGGCAAAAAAATATTACACTTTTGCGCAATATTTTTGATTATTTTAGATTTTGAAATCTTTCTGTATTCAAAGCTGGCAATGTCTCTGTGCCAAAAACTGTTACGTTTGAAGTTGTAATAGCCAAAAGTGATTTCAAAATGGTGGCAAATGGATAAAATGACTCAGTTTAAAGCGTGATTAACTAATCTTACTGAAAAATACTTCATATTGAGATAAAGCGGTGTCGTATATTGGACTGTAAGATTTCAGACAGCTGTTCCTGACTTTAGTACACAGCAGGACTTGTTTGGTTGGATTACACTGAATCTAATTTGTCATATAGATAAACTAAAGAGGCAAAAGCCTGGTTTAGAAAGCTAATCTTTTTGAAAAATGTATAAGTCTAAATGAGATGTACAACTGTGGCCACTTTTTTACCTGTTGTTTTTTTGTTTCTTTGTGGTTTTGTGGATTTTAGTATTAGTATTATTTTAGTATTTGGCCTAGCTTGTGGTTTCTTTTCTCTTAGTTGTAATTGTTTTTATCCTCGATTTCCCCTCTGCATCCTTCTCCCTTTTTGCTTTGTTTCCCTTGGTTTGATTAAAATTGGTTTGATCTGTTCCATGTTTCCTCTGGTTCTCATCAACTCGACCTTCTCTCACCTACTGTGTGTTTAGTTATACTCTTCTTCCTCATTGCTGCCTGGAAGTGCTCCAGTGTGGATCTTGAAGGCCCACATTTCTTTGCATTCTCATCCACCTGTCATCTCATAGCTCTGTCATTCTCCCCCGCCTTTGAGCCCAGGCTCGGCACGAACGTTGTTTTGAATATTTAAACTATGTGAAAATGGCATTTCATCTAGGCCGTGCCTACGTGCATGTTAAGGGAAACAACCGTGTCCTGGACCATCTCAGATAAACCACACAGCCTTTGCAAAACACGGATCCTGACCGGCCTGGTTCATCCCAACCACAAGACTCAAATAAAAAAACGTCATACTAAATCTCCTTTTTTAAGTCTTTTTTCGTTTTTGTTTGAGCACGCACAGACTCGTATACATCCCTGCAGACCAGGTCAGGGGTCAACTGGGGAAGCTTCCTAAAAAGAACCAGCCAAGTGGGTTGAACTGTTTTTTATGCACGCATACATATATATGGATATGCACTTCACCAGAGAGTGATAAAAGAATTCTATCATTGAAGCAATGGACTGATATTTTAAAAAGAGATGTGGAGAAAATGGCTTTTCGTCTGCAAGTTAAAGCAGGTGATTTTGAAGTAAACTGGAGGAATTACTAAATCATTAATTAAATCCTAACCCTAATCATTAATCATTAATTCAGCAGCATAGGAATTTCTCCCCTTTTATTTATTAGTGTTTCTTTTTCATTTTGACGTTTCTATATGCCTAGCAAAACTAAATAAAGAGTTATGTGGAAATATGAATGTGAAATGGAAATGAGTCATAAAGACATTAAATAAATCAACAAGCTCTGAGTTGTGGATCCTTAAATAAAATTTCGGCCATCTGAGTTTAACATATCCTGTAAAAAGCCCCCAAAGCCATTTTACAAGCATGTTTTTTACTCGTACCATGACCCCTGCAGAGATTATTTTTATATGAACAAAAATTACTTCAGAATTCATACTTTATTCCGACTGTAAATATAACTTAGGTAAGCTAAGGAGATAACTCATCGGTAGAGCATTTGAGTGCATTTCAATAGGTCCCAAGTTCAAGTCTTGGTGCCTCCCTACTTTGTAAGTCCCTTTTCGATAAAAGCATCGGTTAAATGCATAAACATAAAAGTTTCATTTATAGAGGGGCAGTATTACATGTAGATTAATTTTTAAATATACACAGAATCAGGGTTGTGATTCATATGTTAATGTTGGGCATTTAGCAGTGTCTACAATCAGTACAGAATATTTGTGCAGTGTTAATTATTTTTGGTCCTATTTTTTGGTTATTTCCAGAGTGAAAAACATCTCCATTAGCAATTCAAATGCTAAATAATTAAAACTAACCCTTAAATGTTATACATTCTTGTCGTTCGAAAGCAAAATCTGTTATTCTAACACTAATCCAACGTGTGTTTTTAAAGCAGTAAAGTTAAAACTGTAGTTTTTAAACAAATGTGATCTTTACCTGTCAGTGGTGGTTCAGAAGCAGACTGTGTGGATGGTAAGCAGCAGAGATGGAAAGTGAAATGATAGTTTCGCTGTTCTTTTTTTTTAGTCCCCTTTCCAAAAAGCTATGGCATCTCGACTGCCATACCACAGACATGACAGCTATTCGTGCATTTTTTAAACCTGATAAACCAGTTTGCTGCTTTAAGAGATGGAGCCCGAGCGTTAATCATGTGGATGGATTTCTCCAGTCAGGGAGAAATCTTGGGTTAGGGTTAGAGAAGAAGGTACCCATCCCTAGCTCTACCCCTAAAAGCTCAAATGTAGCAGAAATCTGCTCTATGTACACCTTATTTCAAATTATACACTGTTCACAAAAGAAAGACATTTAACATAGACTTTTAAAAAATATGTATAGGGTATTTACCATTGTTTTGACCATGCAACTGTATTTTCTGTAATCATTTGTAACATTTATTCATTAGATTGTTCATTATTGTTTATTTGTGTTTGTTTGCTTTGGGGACCAAGTTATTTAATAAGAATCTGTGTTAAATGTATCACTGTCACTTGCTCTTTCTTTTGTTATAAAATTCAATAAAAATATTTATTAAAAAAAAAATCATGAGAATAAAGTAATAAATAATCAAATAATAAATCAGAATTTAATGCAAATAAATAAATAAAATATATATCAAAATAAATTAATTAATTAAACTAAATTAAAAAAGAATTTGTAATAAAAAGATTGTAATAAAATAATCCACACATATCACAATATGAAAGTAGCCTCTTATTGTTTACATTTTTTAGTAATCTGGAGATTTAATGCAACAACTGTGCAAACTGTAAAGTTCACTTATAGGGACACAGTTTTTGGGATAAAATCTCATCTCATCTCAAATACTGCCTGAATATGAATCTTTTTCTAACGCTGTGTTCTGGGTGAAACAGGGTTCAGGGCTCATCTTTTTCAGGAATCTCAGATTGTATTGTTCAAACGTGTCAACCGTACAGAAAGAGCTTTTTGACAACCATCGTTTTGTTGTTCCATCCTTATTCTATCAATTCAGTCAAAAAGTGTGGATATATTGATTGTCCTTTCCGTTCAGCTTAACAGATAAAACGCTTCTGTTCAAAGTGGGATTACCTGAACTACATTTACAGACGAATCGGAAAGGGTTGTGAGTATTTAGTTGTTTCTGCTTTCTACTTTGTGAAGTATCATGCTCTGCTGTTCTACTGATCCAAATCAAACATTGCCCATGAACTGAAAGCAGAAATAAAAAGCCTGCTGATTCAAAGTAAAGTCATCTATTTTGCCAAATACTTGCACTTTTTTATGAACTGACTACTTGTGTTTATAGTTGACTGGATCAGATGTGTAAGAGGAAGCTTTTGAACCTCAAATTGAAACAGTGACTAATGGTTTCACTTTACTCTGGTTACTGGAAATACTGTTCAATGTAAAGCAGTTATTGTTGTTACTGTGATTGGCATTGGACGTTCATGTGTTTTCTTTAGGTTTAACTTCATTTTTGTTCTTTTAAAAATCTAAATCTGTTTAATTTCTATCTGATTTTGAAAAAATACCAGTGAATGGAGCAACGTGTGCAACCAAAGGAAGGTCGACAAGCTTCCGTTTTTAGACTGACAATAATTATGTTGAGAAAAAAAAAATAACGTAACAATCTTCGTACTGTCAAAGTGTGGGAATGGTATTAAGATCCAAAAGCAGGCCATGAAAACACAGGGGCAAGATGAACTAAGGTTTGTTTTTTTTTAAATAACAAAAAGGCAGGGAAAACAACTCATTGTTTCCCTGTGTTACTCATGTCTGTCTCTAAAAAGGCTGTGTATCATGGCAGTGGAATGTCAAGTGCTCTATTTGCTTCTAACATAAACAGTTCCTTCTGTTGTTTCCTGTTTAATCTTTTAGCGTCTCTTCTTCCTAGAAGTGCCGAGTGGGGATCTTGAGGACACACATTTCTTTGCATTGCAATTCTCCTCATAGCTCTGTCTTTCTCCCCCACCTTTGAGCCGATACTTGGCACAAACATTGTTTTGCAATATTCAAACTATGTGAAAATGGCATTTCATGTAGGCCGTGCCTGCGTGCATGTTACACGAAACAACTCTGTATAATAAGAGAGATCTGGCCGTCCTTAACCCAACACGCTACCCAGAGGGAACATAATACACACTATATATTTACTTCAACCTTTTTTATCCAAACTAACAGTATCATCAAAACTGTGTTGACATTTTGAGTCATTTATCACTACTGAATGCTCTTTTTTTCCTACTCACGTGCTGCTCAGGTTTGTTCTTTACATACACCAGCACAGTTTTCCAGCTTTTATACACCTGATTATGATTTAATTGGATCTACTCTAGCTATTGTGAAGCTTTGCACAGGCCTGATAAAGACACATCTATGTGAATCAGGTGTATTAAAACAAGTAAATCCCAAAAACCTGCAGATTGTAGTGCTTCTGTGAGCAGAAGTTGTCTTTGGACTGGTGGTTAGAATAGGGTTAAAAATAGAATAGAAAAGAATCGAATAGAATTTAATAGAATTATCTGTAAAACAAAACTGATTTGGCTACCTCTGAGGATCTCTAAAAAGTACCATGGTTCAAACTAGCCTAATAGATCAATAAAAACAACAAGAATAATGTACATGGCGTGCATCGCTAATTATTGCCCTGATGATGTGGCAGGTAGGACCAGGCTCCTTATGATAAGGCAGAATGATAAATCACATCAACTTTTTACCTCAAAATGCAAAAAGTAATATGTACTCCTAGATAGGAATTAGTTATCTTTCCCCCTCATCTCACTACATACACACCACTTAAAAATGGCCAGTTCAATGCAATTAGGTACATAGCAGAAAAAACATTATTTGTGGTTCAATAACCATAATAAAACTTATAAATAAAATGTGGATGGAAAATTAAATGACCATTTCTGTCCCCAGAGCCATACTTCTGTTTCCCCCCACAGCGCCCTCTAACGGCCACAACCGGAACTTCCCTCTTTTTGAAAACGAGTGTCGCCCAGCAACATTTGAACAGGTATGTTAGAAGTTGCTTAAAGTTTGCGATAAACATATAGAGACGCAACTAAATTAACATTAGTAAAAATAAATTCAAATGGGATTATTCTGTAGTGATCTACTTTATCAATGTTGATCCTCGATTAACTTATGTATCACTTTAAGCTAGCCAGCTAGCGTACAGGCGCGACCAACATGGCGGACTGTCAGCTCGCTATACATAATGACGCTAACTGTTTATTTATTTTTCAGCATTTGCTTTAATGAGATGGTGGTGTAAGTTTTCCAGTCGCGAAAATGCTGACAATATCCATTTTGAAGGTAAGAAAGTTTCTAATTCAAATCCATTCATTCAGAATGGCTCGTGACGTTCGGTTGACGCAACGTGAAGGCCGCCATGATTCAAACGTTTCTTTTACTTATTTATTTATTATTTATTTTTTGTTTGTTTGTTTATCTGTATATGTGTGTATTTTTACGACTTTCACGTCTTTAACTGCTCAATTTGACGTGTTTAGTCGAATATATACATTCTCCATGGTTTTCTGTTGAAATGGCTGGGGAGTTGCCATTTAAAAACTAGTCTCTTTTTTTTAAACATGTCCGCTCCTCCCCCAAAAGTTAATGAGCTCAGGCGTTGTTTTATTAGCACATTGCCAAGAAGTAGCTGTCCACTCTAAAGGGTGTTTGTTTATTAACAAATATAATCTAAAGGGACTTAAAACATAGTCCAGTTCAATCCAATTGCAGTTCAGTTGTCGTCAACACGATCATGATCCACTAAAAAAGCTATTTAAAAGCCATTGTCAGTGTATTTTATGGGTTTTGATGTTTTAAAAGCGCACACGCCACTGAAGTGGACAGGTCATGCTTTAAAAATAAAAAAAATGTCCACAATAATATCCTGTGACAGAGGAGCTGAGATGGACTAAAATAAATTAAGGGGTTAAATGAGCCGGAGTGAGAAAAGAAATGACATAGTAGAGAGTATTAGAATAAGATGAGAGTTGCATGCCATTCTAGTAAGAAAAACACATCTGGTAAAATCTTGGAATAAACACCATTTTGACCCAAAAAAAAGGTCAAAATTACCTTTAAAAAAAAAAAAAAAAAAGGCCTGAATTCCATATACTTGAAAAATGGCCCAGCCGATGAAATCAGCCAATTACATCACTCGAATAACATCAATTGACTTAAATATTGAAATATGAATTTAATGATTCCTTACACACGGTTGGTGTGCCTGAGAATGGTCTCTACTAGAAGTTGTTAAAGTTTGTTCTGACTTCTCCAGGTTGAAAATCCATCCTGCCTTTGGGGTCGAGTCCTTAAGGGTCCAGGCAGCGATGCGGAAAACGCAAAACATTACAGAAGTCTAATGGCTGAGATTAACCTCTTCTACCACGGTGTCACCCAGGACCTCTGCAAGATGAAGCCCAAATCACTAGAGGAAGGGCAGGTAAAGTTTTGCTTTCAGTCATTAACAACGTTTGGATTTGTTGTCCTGCAGAATGATTGTCCATGGACCAAAAGACCCCAAACATCTTTTTGTTGACATTCACTGAACCTCAAATTGACCTTGATTTTTCTCACTGGTGCGTTAGCAGGTATGATGGAGATAAAAGAAGCTGAACGATATGAATTAATAAATCACTGAATTGAGAACTGGCCCATAACTATAGATTGAAGATGATTTCAACATGGATACATTTACATCTCAGTCTATATACAGGGGAAGCTTTGAAATTGTGATGGAGTAGTTGGATACTATTAATGTTAATAAAATTAGCATGATATGTTCTTGTTTTTTTTCATAAAACTGTACCTTTTAATTTTTTTCCCCGATTAATTTAGCCTTAAAATGTGCAAGATGGATCTCAGCTCCCAAAAAACAGTTTAACAAACAGTTTTTTTTGGCGTGCTGAACGTATACATGTAAATGTACAGCCTAAGAAGATTTGTAGGGACTTTGTTAGATTTCCAAATTAATTACATTTGATTTATTTTTGATTTCTGATTATGATTATCTCAGGATGCTCTTAATGTATTTAAAGGTAAAACGATGCCCTGTTTGTGGCTCAGAACCACAGTCAGATTGCTTCAATGCAGTAATGGAGTAAACTAGAGGAAAAACATAATGTGGAGCAAAAAGTAAAATGTACACAATAAATATATAATTAAATCGTGATTAATCACATATCTTTTCATCTTTATTCATGTTAGTAGCATACATTTTTACATATTAAATGTCCAGACTGCCTGTTGACGTCCAAGCAGGGTCATAGTTCAACGTCCAGATAACGGATCTTGTTTGAACGTCTATAAAAAAAAAAAGAGTAAAATAAATAAATAAATAAAGCTGGTTTTCGATCGATGCTCCTTTTATGGACCATTTGGCCCACATGAAACACAACTTTTAAATTGGAATGCTACATTAGGATTTGTTTTCTCTTTGTTCGATATCTATTTTAACAAAGAATTCAAGTCATGAATCCGATTAACCTAGCTTAAATGTCAGTAACTTGATGAAGTGAAATGGCATCGATGTGTTTCTGATGCATTCTTTATGACAGGCTTAATTTGATATGTAGTGCATTACAACGATTTAGGCCTTGATTCATTTTATCCACTCGGGGGAGAAAAAAAAGACCAAATAATGTTGATTAAACTAGCTTAAATGTAAATAACTTGATGAAGTGAAATGGCATTGATGTGTTTCTGACGCACTCTTTATGACAGGCTTAATTTGATATGTAGTAAATTATAACGATTTTGGCCATGATTCATTTTCTGCACTTGGGGGAGAAAAAAAAGACCAAATGATGTTGTTTGGCCTCAGGTGTGCGTGGTGTACTGGGCAGGGATGAAGTCTTGGTGTCGAGCTGTGCTGGAGGCCGTTCTCGTGGACTCCATCTCAGTTCAGGCCCGCTGCCACCTGGTCGACCACGGAGAACGCATCGTAGTCCCCTCCAACCAGTAAGACCTGAGCTGCACCACCATCTGACCACAATCCTTCCATCAGACCTGATCAGATCTGTGGGACTGACAAATAAGATTATTTGTCTTGGGCTTGTTCCGATCTGTTATCTTGATCAGATCGGCCAATATTTGCAAAAAACTGCGTATCGGCCGGCAGGAAAATATACCAATCCAGACTCCAGATCCAGTTTTTTAAAAGTATGATCCCACACGAGCATTAGCATTAGCATCTCCTGACCCACAGGTCTGTGTCCCAACCATTAACTCATTGACTGCCAGCCATTTTCAGAACAGAGAGTCCCATACTGCCAGAGTTTTTTGAGCATTTTGACTGGTCTTTCAAGAGCCACAGAATAGTTTGTGCTATGACTATGTAAACACCGAACACACCAAAAGAAAGAGTAGACTCTCTTCTTTCATCAGGAAAAAAAGTTTGTTTCTACCATATTCCGTTCTTCCTCGACTTGCGTCTCACCGGCGACATGTTCTCTCATAGCAAACCGTTACCTTTTTCTTCTTTGCTCATCTCCCATCATAAGTGGCACTGCTAACTAAAGGGTAAATTTGTTACTACATACTCTGTCTAGAAGCCTGATATTTACGGACAAGCTTTAGCAGATCGTCCACCAGCCACTCTCGTTGAAAAACATAAAAGACGTCTATAGACGTCTTTGGCAGTCAACGGTTGTATTTGAATTGACGTCTATAGATGTCTTTGGCAGCCAATGAGTTAAGTTGCTATCAGAGTAAATCCCTGTTCAACATGAGTCTGACAACTAAGTAAATAGATAAATAACTTTAAACTTGAAAACATGCTCTGATAGACCCGGATCGGATTGGATCGAGATGAAAATAGCTGGATCGGGACATCCCTAATTTGTCTAGAAAGAAGTAGAGAGCCAACAATAGCAGATAAGCTAATGGCAGAGATTGTCTATGTCTGTTTCTTGGGAGTTTTTAATAAGTGTTTTTGTCTCCTTCGAATAAGGATCCGAGTCCCAATGCCAAAGTTCTTTCAGCTGCCGTTCTGGGTGAGAAAATTCCACCTGGCTGGAATCAAACCCACAACCCTGCAGGTGTCTGTGCATGAACAGAAAGCAGAGCTCATGTAAGAGGAGCGTTATGTCACCTAATGCGCTGGCCTTGTTGCTCGTCGGACATTTTGACTACGTTGCCATAGCTTCATTGTTTCTTGTGTTTATTTTTTTTTATTTTTAATGTATTTTTTATGTTGCAGCCCGTCCAGTCAGTGGGACAGCTCCGCCACTCTCTATCTGCACAATCTGCTTCGAGGTTAGCAAACTGGTCGACAGATTAATTACAATCAAGTGACTTTTTATGTTTAGGTGATTTTAAAGGGGACATATTATGCAAAACCAAGTTTTTAATCATTTGATTATGTACATTTGGGACTGTGGAGGGCCTATCAGCAGGCAAAGTGTGAAAAAAAATGACTCGTCATGTTTTTGTGGGCTGCCTCAGTCTGAATCCAGGAGATAAATCAGGAGGTTTCAGGAGTGGGTAGTTTCTGACGTCATTAGCTCTAGCTCATTATAATATTCCAGCCTGCATGTTGCCCCCCCCCCTCAGCTTACTCCGCCTATCTGTGGCAGACGTCGTGGTAGCGTGAGCGTTAGCATGGTAGCGTTAGCATGGTAGCATTATCATGGTAGCGTTAGCGTGCCGACGTGGGCACACCTCCCTGAAGAAGTGGGTGGATTGCATGTGTCTCATTTGCATTTAAAGAGACAGGCACTCCAAAGCGAGCGCTCTGAACGGGGCTGTTTTGGCAGGGGGACTGAACTGCTATTGGGCTTCATTCTTATGGGATTTTGACCAAAGCTTGTCACAGACATTACATTAGGACACCAGGGAACTAGGTTAACTTGTTAAAATAGGGTATAATATGTCTCCTTTAATATGTTAGCAGCATGATGCCTCGTGTCCTTAACCTTTCAAACATTTTTGAAAACAAAACACAGAAAGTTCTATCTGACTTCATTTCAAAGCATCCACCCGAACAGAGGCGGTTTTGCTTGAAACTGAAGATGCCTCCTCCTCCATTCAGCTCTATTTGACGGTGAACGGCATCAAGGTGAATGCAGTGATAAGCACTGAACTTCCCCCTTTCATATTTACACAGATAAATAGACTTGGTTTTATCCCTTGTTTTATGCATTTATGCAAAAATAATTTCCCTCTGGGATTGTTAAAGTATTTCTGATTCAGATTCTGATTTGAAAATCAAATTGGTTTAATTTGTCTAATGCTTTCCTCCAGGTCTGTGTGAATGATGACCTGGTGGCCAAGAAGTTTGCGTATTACAGGGGAACGTTTTCAGACGATGGTGGTCTGGACGCAGGGGACCGACTCCCCATCATGCTGTCCCCCAACATCTTAACTCAGACACTCCCAAATAAGCTGACAAGCCAACATCAACAACCTTGTGGTAAATTAAAAAGTACACTTTTTCAACACTTCAGGCATAAGAAAAATGCAGTTTGTGATGACAAAAGTCTGTATTCAAACATCAGAGTTTTCATCACCCAACGTAACATCAGAGAGACGCGATTCAGAAGCTGGTGACTGCCCCGTGACTCAACCCCTTCAGGCACGGTTTACTCCATTAAATTTACTCCATTAAAACTTTAAAGAACATCTTTTTATTAGCTTCACATTAAGTTCCATTCATGTTCATTTTTAGGATCTTGTAAAACTTTAAATATATATATACATATATATATAATTGCTCCAATACATTGAGCTCCAATCAAAATGATTAATTCTGATAGTAGGTTTTGACTCAATTTTATATAAAGTACAGATGACAATGTCTTGAGATGCTGGTCTTATTTAGGTTTTATCATGGCTGCATCCCTACAAGTTTTTAACACGTGATTTTGAAATAGCAGAGACAGCTTCATGTTGCCTCAGGAGGAGACGAAAGGTCAGAGGTCACGAAAGATCAAGTATCGAGGAATCAACAATCGGAGAATAATTCTGTAGCTGCTGCCGTTGCAGAGAGGTGAGGATCTTGGTTCGGTTCAGGGATGATTTCATTTATTTAACTGAGGTTGTAACAACCATTTGTAGATAATTTATTATTTTGTGCAACGTTCTGCCATGCAGGTTTTTAAAGTTTCTGAATCCTGGCGATGGCTGCCAGAAAGCTGTTCCCAACGTGAGTACTTCTCAAATTTAAGGTCCAAGTTTTTAAAAAAAGGGAAGAAATTTCATGGCTCTTTCTCAGTTAAGCAGTTGACTCCTGGAAAAGTGCTTTAAGCTGCAGCTGTTCGTTATGGCCTCACATTGATGGATCAGCGGCATATATTGTTAAAGTTTTTACAGTTAGACCATCATAGACCAGAAACCATGAACTTACAACTAGAAGTAAAATGTTCAGGCACCTATCACCCTTTTTATTATTTGTTATAAACTCCTTTTGAAAGAGTTATCCACCCAAGCTTTACATCTTCCACACCAGAGTAGGAAAAGACATTCTCAAACATAAATACTGGCACAAAAAAATATAGATATTTAAAAAAAAAACATTTTTTTCCCTTAACATTGTGACATTATTTCTTGCCAAATATCAACTTACTGTTAACTGAAAATGCAAAATTAGTGTTGTCAAATGTGGAGAATTCATGTTTTTTGTTATGGTTTGATTGGTGATTTAACAAAAAAATGTTTTTTTTTTCTTGCAGGTGGGTCAGAATGATGATCTCAATGATTATGGATCAAAGGACAGGATATCTATGTTGGCTTCCCACACAGAACCTGAACTGGAAACCACCAACACCTCATCAAACAACAAGTATAATTTTATTTGATCACATTGTCTTAGTATTATGTTAAAGAAAGAATGAATGAAAGTTCAGTTGCAGAAGATTTACAGAATATTGCCTTATATCACTATAACTGGGCGTATTGGCTACAAGTTGACAAATGGATTAGCAGCAGGACAGGTTTACGTTCTACCCGTCTTTAAATGCACTTTGTTTTCATACCAGTCAGAATAAAAATCTGTCAAAAGAGAAAAATAAGGTTCATATGAGAAAAAGTTCTATTTAGATTTTTTTTTTTTTTTCCCAAAAATGTTCGATTTAGATTTTATATCGCGATATGAACAAAATCACTTTTTTGTTGTTGTTTTTTTCTGGAATATTACAAATGTAATAAACAAGTTGTTCGTCCGACTTCAAATACCCAAAGTTCCTCCAAGCCAAATTTGACATCGTGAAAAAAATCGAAATAAAAAAATCCCCCAGCCCTTATTTAGCATATATATGTTTATGATAACATTATTCTCTAACAAAAGCATCCAGATCCATGCTGCTGAGGAACGGCCTACTGTAAACTGTGACGAGTTCACACAGGGTGCAAACTGCAGATGCCTTTGATGGCATCTTTGGAATGATAAACACAAACCCCCTAACCCATACCTCATAGACTCAAAGGGCTGTACGCAAGAAATTTAACTGGCCAGAGCTTTTTTTGAGGAAACTTGTTTTATGTTGTTCACTTCAAAACAGCTTAATAGGGTTGAGATTTCAAATATGCACAGGTCGAAATATCATTATCCCTATAATGCCAAATGTATCATATTTTATACATACGGTTTCTGAAGTCTTTTGGATCTGAGACTTTTTGCATCATTCAGTGGTAAAAGCTTTGCTCAAACCCCTGTTGTACACATTCAGATATACCTGATAACAGCCAGTAGAAGACTACACCAAAATATATATTTTTTACTTATTTACTTATTAATTTGATCAAAATAATTTCAGTTTTTTTTCTTCATATGTTGTTGAGGGGCCAAAGAAAGACTTCAGACTAAAAAAATCCAATATTCTTCCTATTTTTCTTGGATCAGGCTTTAAAGGGTTATGTGTCTCTAGATGAATGTCTTGTTTTTTAAACAGTTCAAACAAATCAGACTCCGGAGCAGCAGAAATGGGGAAAGCATGGCAGGAAGGGAAGGACTGCGTGTGTTCACGGTGAGCTGCCCCTCTCAGAAGAGTAAATCCTCCCTGCACTGTTACAGGTTCCCCTCCAGCCAATCAACGGCTTTCTTTATATGATCAGTAGCATTCTTATATTAGTGGGCTTAAGATGTTAGGATCAGACCCATCTCTGTAAGCAGTATTTTCTGATTGGCCAGAAAATGGTCAGATTTGGAGCGAGCAATAAGCAAAATATAGGACTTAGAAGGGGAACCTTATGTTAACTTGTAGAATATCACAAAATCATGTCCCACTGTAATGTTTGATAGCATCTAAGTTACACATGAGTAACACTCCCAACTATTTTGGGATGGAGGACATGTGGAATTCTCAGGAGCAGCTTCACATTTAGAATGGCGTGCTATGTTCTGTAGTCAGAAAACCCCGAAAAACAAAAGGGAACCATGCTATTATGTTGGGGAACCATGCTATTATGAAACGGTTTGGTTCTGTTGTGTCTCTGTTAGGCTTTTGGAGTGGTTGAATCCAGAGCCTTTTAACCCAGACCCAGACAAATCCAATGATGTGGTAAGTTTTCTTTTCCCGGACCTTTTCAAATTAACTTGCTGGTCAAAGCTTGGCATGAGGATGCCATAGGCTGTGAGGGTTGTTAAAGGACTGTTGAAAACTATCAGTTGAAATTAAGATAGTTGGATCAATACTAAGAACAGGAAAATAATCAAACCGATGTTCCTCAGGAATGAACTTTGTAAAATGTTAGCTTAGTTGTTTCCTACTACTACCCCAAGCTAATTTTTTTTTCTTTGTTTTTTACGAAAGCTGAGTTTGTAAACATCAGAAAACTCTGCAGCTATTCTATGTTTGAATAAAATCTTGTACGATTAAGGTAGTATCTGAGTTGTGGGTTCAGTCCTCTTTGTTTTTCCCCCACGACGACTATTGCCATGTGGAAGAACCACAAATATTTAGATGTGAAAAGATAACTGTGTTGAACGTTTTGTGAAAAGGCTTTGGCTCCACGACAGTCTCCTTTGTCTTCATATCTTCCTCGTACTGTTTTTAGGTGTTGCCCAGTGATCCTGCGATGAATGGGATTCTGGTGCACTCAGCCCTCAAAGTGGAGCCCTGCAGCAACATGGACGATGCCCCCATCACAGACTCTGTTCGCTGGGTAAACAGCCATGTGCTCTGAGTTGTGTTCCCCCGTTTTTCAGACATGACAATAATGCAGAACCTCAGCAGTAACAGCATGTTACTGTACTTAGATTCACAGACTCACATTTCCATCCAGCATGTGGTAGAAGAATGTGATCTGCCACGGTTTTAAATGTCAGTACACCAGTTTTACGAGTTAATCTTGTTTTTGTTATCATTTCGATCGCTTGAGTTCAGACTTGTTTGCTTTTTAAAGTTAAAAAAACAACAAAAAATGCCTTGACCTCAAAAGGATTGATAAGATGTGTAAATATGAAGTGAATTAGGAGGCCCATTTTACAAGTGATTGGTATTTATTTAGATTTTTAGAAGTGATTGGTATCTGTTTTGATTTTGACCCTTTACCTACTGAAGCTTTCTGGACATATTTTACTGTAACAAATGTGGAGAATAACATATATATAGACCCCATAAAAACAACACAAAGTATTCACATGCTTCTGTTCCAATCCATCCTCCAAATCTCTGAACAGAAAGAAAACTTTCTCAGCTTTTCATTGCCCCTTTTGTATTCTCCATAAGATTTGAGTTATGGAAATAATACTTTGGACATATAACATGGCTAGAGGTAAAGGATTACGCCCACAAATACGGCCTTATTCCCTAATGGGGAGACTGGAGCCTATCCCAGTATAAAATAATAATAATAATAATGTTTTGACCTACAATCATTCATTTCCACACTTTTTATGGTTGTCCAAATAATTTTTAAAAATGATTTCTGTCCTTTTATTCTTTACAAATTCCAATTTTTCAATAACTGGAAATCGGTAAAATGACCAATTTAGCAACCATCATCTTCCATCATTTTGTATTTCCATTTCCATTACAGCACAAACCCATTAAGAGATCTTTTTTTTTTTTTTTAAATGTATTAATTTATTTTTTTGAATGCAAAGAAAAATTCACTTTGGCCTCTTTCATATACCACTTATTGGTCCACATATAAAAAAAAAAAGGAAGAATCAGAATGTGGTAAGTTAGGGTTTGGGATTGACCCCTATTCTACATAGGGCTTTATACCAAACATAAATGTTCAAAACCCCCAAATTGAGAGAAGCTGTAGACGAACTAGAAACCAGCCAGGACACCGTCAGCCATGACTGAATCCACCATCAAAGGTCAGCCTCAACTATTTAAGCCTGGTGTAAACGTCTGTATTCACAGCTTACAGCCTTAAACTCCAACTGATGTTCACATAGTGAAATGTCAGTACACCAGTTTTACAAGTTAATCTTGTTTTTGTTGTTATTTGACTTCACAACATTTCGATCGTTTGCGTTCAGACTTGTTTGTTTTTTAAGGTAAAAAAAAAAACAACGTCTATTAACCAGCAAAAAGACGAACAAGAGGTGGACATTTTGTTCTGTATTCACAGCTTACAGCCTTAACCTGCAGCTGATGTTCACATGGCGGCTGGTTTGTCTCCAGATGTTGCAGAGGAAGCAGAACTACACATTGTCCCCGGCCGACTGCTACAGCTGGCCAGCTGTGGCTCGAGGATGCAACACCCTCATCGTCTCCCACATCGCCGATCAGCCGCTCAGTTATCTGGCCCCACTCCTCACCCACATCCTGCTGAACTCCATCTTCTCCTCCCTCTCGTCCAGCTCAGGAGTAAGTATGAGGACGTGAGTCTTTTTTTCCACTGTCAACCCTCAGCAAATGGAACCTGGAATCTGAGGTTACTTGTAGAAGTGGCGCCTGTATTATGTAAATAATTGTCCTTTACCACCATGACAAATGTAACTGAGGGGTAGGGCTTAATCAATCAATCAATCAATCAATCAATCAATCAATCAATCAATCAATCAATCAATCAATCAATCAATCAA
>JABUIW010000125.1:0-50201 GCA_013363375.1 Menidia beryllina | reverse complement strand
CAATCAATCAATCAATCAATCAATCAATCAATCAATCAATCAATCAAGTTTATTTGTATAGCCCTTTACAATACCCAAATGGTACTCAAAGTGCTTTACAACAAAGCCATAAAACAATACAAAAAACATACAAACAAACAGAAACAACTAAAAATGCTGTATTGGTGCAGCGCTGCAGGGCATTAAAAGCCTTCCAGAAGTGTGTAGAAAGGAGCAGACAGAAGGAGGAAACCTAAGAGACCTTAGTCCGAGTTAAATGCTAATTTAAAAAAGTGGGTCTCAAGCTTTTTTTTAAAAAGGCTGAGGCCAGTAGTGGTGCGGATGTCAGGGGGTAGTTTGTTCCACAGTCTGGGAGCAGCGGCGGCAAAAGATAATAAGCTTATGCTTCATCCTACTCCTTTTTTAAACGTGATGCATGTTTATGAAGCATTCAATGTAAATAGTGTTAAATCATATCATGTTTCAAAATAAATTAAATGAAAAATGAAATGAAAAAAATGTGTGCTAACCCCCAGCCCTTAGCAGTGGTGCTGTGTCCTGGCTGGGAGAGGGTCCAGGCCGTGTACGACATACTGGAGGAGAGCAGAGTTTCCAAAATTCTCCACCCTGTCATTGTAATCCTGGGAATTGGGAAGGATGAAGCCAAAGATGTTAAAATCCCCAAAAACTGTAAGCCAGACCACCATCTCAATCTGACAATGGTGGCTAAATAAGTCCATATTTTTAAGGGTTTTATAGATATAGATATAATCAAATATAATAATATATATATAATAAATGTATTTTTTAAATGTATTTTTGAACAGGCCTGTTGTTGGTGACCACCCCTTTCAGTCTGGTCCAGCTTCTGTCCTGTCAGTGCTTCCTGTTCCTACGACTGTACCACCTGGTTCTAGACGAGGCTGACCAGCTCTTCACTGTTGCTCAGGACAAGGTACGAGATTATCATTTTCACAAAGACTGGCTGCTTATGATGAGCTGATGAGGGGGGAAAAATCATCTCACTGTTTGTATTGAAGTGTTCTTGTGTTCTCTTAAAAAAAATCTCCAGTCTAAAATTTTTAGAAAAGTAGTGCCAGACAGTAATTGATACAGTCTAAAATAATGGCAGTTCTCGCTCATAACCAATAACAGAAATATTTTATTTCTTAGCTTTGTATTTCTGTATTTTCAAATGTAATCCAAGTTAAGTCACAGTTCAGTTAAAAGAAAATGCTCCTTATAAATTTTTTGGAAATCCGATATTTGCAAAAAACTGTGTATCGGCCGGAAGGAGAAAATGCAGATCCAGACTCCTGATCCAGTTTTTCTTTTAAGTCCGATCCCACACGAGCATTAGCATTAGCATCTGATAACCCACAGGTCTGTGTCCTACCCATTAAGTTGTTATCAGAGTAAATCCCTGTTCAACATGAGTCTGACAACTAAGTAAGTAGAATAAATAACTTTAAACTTTAATACATGCTCTGATAGGCCGGTATCGGATCGGAAGTGCAAAAAGCTGGATCGGGACGTCTCTAGACTCCATAGCCGTAACGCAGCATCACTTGCTTAATTTAACTGTAAAGATATCTCCATTTGCATGTCATCAGTCTCGTTGGAGGCACAGTTAGCTTTTTAAAGTGTGTGTCGTTCTCCCCTGTTAGATGGCAACCATTGTAGAGCATTTCCAGAAGGTGACTTCCAATGAAGAGAAAGTCCCTAAGCAGCTTGTTGCTGTGGCAAAAAGATGGACCAGCCACATGGAGGATCTGATAACTAATCACATGCCCTCCCCGTGCATTGTCATAACTGTTCCAGAGGAAGCTGCTCTCTATGGTAATGTTCATCAGGTCAGTCACCAAGCACTCTTTACGCCCTTTATACTCAAATATCAAAGTACACACTTCAATAATCAGTGGCAGCATGCTTTACATTTTATACAGGGAAATAGGGGTAGTGTTTTAATTAAGCAGAAAGACAGTCCGGAATAGGAGAAAATGGAGATCTAGACTCCAGATCCCACACTAGCATTAGCATTAGCATCTCCTAACCCACAGGTCTGTGTCCTAACCATTAAGTTGTTTTCAGAGTAAATCCCTGTTCAACATGAGTCTGACAACTAAGTAAGTAGGCTAAATAACTTTAAACTTAAATACATGCTCTGATAGGCCGGGATCGGTATCGGAAGTGAAAAAAAGCTGTATCGGGACATCCCTAGTCAGGTATCCTGGACTATCTGTGTGAACAGAAGAAGTGTCTAAGCCTATCTCACACAGGTTTAGATACTTTAGAGTGCACAAAGAGGGAAAAAGTCGAAAGATGTCAGATTTTGATCGACATTATACTCTATGACAAATATGTCTTATGGGTTAGGGTGAGGGTCATGCTATAATGCTATCAGAATAATTTGAAGTTCATCGTAGTCTGAGGACTAACTTTCTAAAGTTGTCTTACCAAGTGGGATTAAAAACATGGACTGTTGTGCATCTATGTGGAACGTTTTTACAGTTTTATTTCATCAAAGCCTGTTGCAGTCTTTTCTTTTCAGAAAAGATCAGCACAGCTGTGTTGTCGATGCTCTCATAAGCCCTTCATGTGAACTGAGGAATGAACTACTTTTTTTCCGTTTTTTGTAACTCGTGGGGCACCTTGAGGTTTTTAAAATCTTTTTGCAGGCCACCCTAATGACCCTGGAGAGCAATAAGATCTCAGCCCTGTTGGGCGTGTTGGATTTCAGCCCTGACGTCGGCCAGAAAACTCTGATTATTGCAAACTCTGTTCAAGAGGTTGAAGATGTTTTCAAGGTGAGTCTTCCTTCGCACACATCCACAACCCCTCTTTGCAAATAGTTGTGGCAAAAAGCTGTGTTTTTTTGCAGTCATGAGCAGTCCCTGTTTTTCTCAAGCACATTTTCATGGTTGAATGTATTAAGTTAAACAAGTGTGATTAATTTGCTAAAGAAAAATATCACACACACAAACGGTTTATATGGTTTATAGGGTTGTCATGCAGCTGACATGAACATTTTTTAGGTTATTCCTACAGAAAAAATTATGTTAACTTTAATGATCTTTTTCTGTGTTTCAGTTTTTGGTTTTGGAAAAAGGAGAGTGTTATGTGTACTGCTTGTGTTTGCGCGTCTAATATCTAATATCAACTCAGTTATTCCCTTTCAGAGTAGAAACACTGTTATGTTTTTTATGTGCCTTGTATTCCTGGATGAAATATTTATAGACCCTTTCCAAAATCTTAGAATGTCATTGAAAATGTGTTTAGCTTCAAATTTAGAATATGTCAGTCTGTGTATTTAAAGGTTAAAAAGTGGTTGTTGTGGATGGTAATATGGCGTGTACCACACTGAACATTGAAAGAAAATTCTGGTTAGAAAGGGTTCAACTGTGCTCACTGGGAATCCTGTCCAAGCAGTTTCTGTAACTATAAATGCTAACAGGACTAGCCCTTAATAGAAAAGCAAACAAACTGATTTAGCCTCGCTGATGCATGCTGGGAAAATACTCGTGGAAAGGGGCAATTATTCTTCAAATCCTGTCAACCCCACCCTGCATTAGACTTGTTTATTTCATGTTGTATTTCATAGACATGTTAATAACACGGACCTGAATGACTGACCCTGTTACTACTCCTATATTTTAGGCTGTGAAAAACAAATCGGCATTTTGTCTACGGACCCACGAAGGATTAACACACCAGTTTGACTTCGTCATCCAGCAGTGGAGGAAGGACATTGGACCTGGCTCTCATGTCATTTTGGGTACACTACACTGACGATATTCTTTGTAAATGGTCATCACTGAAGACATTTACAACCTCTCATTAATGAGCAGCATTATTTGTTCTGTGTTCTTTACCGTGTAGTCACCACCAACGAGTGTCTCCCGAGTCTGAGCATCAGAGATGCCACTTGCGTCATCCACTACGGATTCCCCACCTCTCCTAAACTTTTTGGAAGCAGACTTTTTTGTATGGCTGAACGCTTCAGAAATCTTTCTGAAAGGGTAAGACCAAACATTTACAGTAACTGATGAATCGCCTCATTTTGTCCTGTTTATCATCGGAAGGCTCTTAATTCATCCATTTGCTATCACTTTTTAACCATTTAGCATGCAATGTGTTGGGTAAAGCTAGAAAGATCAGCTTGGGTAGAGACATCTGCAACACTAAACACCAGAATTTTGAGGTTTTGATGATGAACACATCATAATGACAACTATAGTTGTCAGTAGGATGTGGGATATCAGTAACAAAGCTAACAAAGGATGGGATAGAGAAGATTGGATATGGTTTACTGCTATGGTGTAGAAAGACTTAATTTAGTCTAGATGGGAAAGAAAAATGGGGGAATTAGTTATGGAAAGAAAACGGTTAAGAAAGTTGTGGAAAAGCGCTCCAGAGGAAGATAGGGAGGGAAATAATGTGTTCAGAAAAATTTGAGAAGCGATCCATCAGTGCTTAGAGAGGCAGAAAATGTTAAAAAAGAATATGTAAGGTCTGCTTTTTCCTGAGTTTACAGACTTAGTAGAGACTACTTTGTAGAAAGCAGAATTTTATATATGGATGGCATATATAAAGAGAATACTTCCTAAAAATATAAAGTGGGCTGCTTTGAAAATCAGCCATTTGTAATATCAGATCTGTGCATTGAAGAGCTCCCCTGAATTCCTTGTGTGAAAAGTTTTAGAGTAATGTTCCAGTTTCTTTCTGGTGATTTTGGAAAGATGGGACTACTATCATTCTGATAGCTATGGTGCCACCTGCCAAAATACAAAAAAGTGATGAAAACCTTGTCAAAAGTCAAAAGGCCTTTTGTCCTTAGTCACCTCCAGTCAAATAATCTGGGACGTGGTAATCTGACAATCAAGCATTGAATCCTATACACTGTATTGAATTTGCATTTACAGTAATATTACCAATATATTAACAGTGTTCATGTTTACTTGTAAGATATCGCCTTGAGATATGTTTTTGTCTTTGAAATTTTGCTTTCAGGATCAAACGAAGTACTCCTCTCATGTCACCAGGTCAGTTCTGCTGATCTCAGAGAGGAACGCCCGCCATGTTTTTGGGGTTTTGCGGTACCTCGGGCGAACAGACGCGGCCCTTCCCCCCGGACTGCTGTCGTTTGCCGAGGGAGTGCATGTGGCCCGGGAACACCAGAAGTCAGATCGCCCCCTTTGCAGATACCTGAAAAGCTTTGGATTCTGCAGGTTGGATTTCCACCTCTGAATAATAGTGGACAGGGCTTTTTGTCCATGTTTTTTTTTTTATTTATTTATTTTTTTTGAGATATTTATTCGAATGATCTTTGTTGTTTGTTAAATCACGTCACATTTAGTCTACAATCCAAATATTAGTGGAGAATACAGAAAAATGAATTCCCTGTGTGGAAAGGCTTTTATTCCCTGTTCCACTGTCTCATATGACAACATAAAGTTTTTGTCAATGACGACTATCTGCCACAAGAGGGCGACTCCGCCTTCTTAATCAAAAACACAGGCAAGCGTGCACGGAGTTCAAACTCAGAGCAAAAGCCAAGAACAGCTGCAGGGACTGTGATCGACACGGCCTGTACGAGGACCTAAAGACAGTGTGTGGTGAAAAATGGCTAGCAAATTATGTGGGTGGGATACCTTTTAAGGGAATTAGTAGAAATTAAAGATGAAAATACTGCAGGACCTTTCCGGTTTGGGGATGGAAAACGTGTGCAATCCTCAAGAAAGGTGGCCATTCCTGCAGCAATAGCAGAAACTAGATGTAAAAAGAGACGCATTGCTCAGGTCGATGTTTGACCTACCTGTAAAACTCAAACTGCTTCACATATCCATCATATACAAACCACTCTATAATTACAATTGCGATTAAAAACAAAATTATCAGAAAGCTTAAATCCAAGGAAGTTACCCTGTAAATTCAATACTTGGAAGACAATATATAACACAGCTTATTGGAATTCAGTGATGCCTCAATGAAAAACCTCTCAGAAGTGGACAGGGTGGACACTTTATCTTTAGATGGGATGCTGGCAGGTAAAATGGAACAGTAGAGTGGTACAAAACATGTTAGATGGAAAGACTTCAGCACTTTTCTTAGCACAGATTTACTATTACTGTTTATAAAATGTGGGAGTGCCCATATTAGGTTACTTTATGCGTTTTGAAGCATATTTATCTTCAATTTATATCTCCAGTTTTGACGTATTTTGTTGAAATGAATATCTAAAATGTAACTGTACACGTGAAATCTAAGGATTTAAAACTTTCCAGATATAACAGCATCCACTATTTTCCTCCACAGAGACAGCAGTGTGTGTCCCGATCGTCATAAGTTCAATTCCCAGCTGGACCAGTCTGTGCTCCCAGCTTCTGGAGTCATAGAAGTGAGAACATTTCTGTGTTAGCTTTTCATTTTAAGTCATACTTGTGTACTTCTAACACCGGATGCTTCATTACACAAGTGTTTGTCCAACGTAAATCACAACATGGATTGATAAATGGTCACACGTTGATTGGGATGAGGATTATAAAAACACAATAAACATCTCCAAAGCTCTTATACAGCATTGTCATCATAAAAATCCTGTTTTACACAGTAAAGTGAAACACAGAAGGCTCAAACACTTCAACAGAATTTGAACCTATTTGTGATTTGTCTCGATATCCACGTGTCTCCCAGGTTGTACCGGTCTACATTAAGACTGCATCCGTCTTTTATGGGCGTATAGCCAGAAAAGATGACAAAGGTTTTGACGAGTTGACCTCTGAGATGGCTTCTTATTATGCTGACAAAAAACCAGGAGCCAGAGAGCTGCTGGTAGGACGTCTTTATGCCGTGCAGGAGGACAAAGTCACTCACAGGTTTGACCGGAAACCCGTCCACGTCACTAAACTCATGACGTAATAACTCCAGGTCGTCAAGAAGCAAACATAGATATAATTTCCAATCAAACAATTTAACAAAACCGTTTCCTGAAATGAGCATTTTTAGCCCTTTTAGCAGTTTCTTTTACCAGCTTTTGGAAGCCAGAGGGGGGGGTTAAGTACATTTAATTCTAGAGCTCTGTATTAGCAACAAGTTTCCCATCTTATTCAACTGAATTACACTGGAGTGCATTATTAAGCAGCTGTCCTTTTGTGTACAGTATATAATAGAATAAAAAAATGAATCATGTGCAATTTGTTTCACTACAGAAGCTCCTCATTACTTGTGTAACTGACTTAATTTGAATTTATGCATCATCAACGAGGCCAGTGGCCCCCACCTATTCTTCTCTCACCCCCCATTACCCCACTAATTTACCCAATGCTACGTTCAACATTTTCTAGTCTGTCGTTGGACATTCAATATTTTATTTTATTCTATATTTTTATTTCTACATTGTATGTCCTTTCTTGTTTCTCATAGAAGTGTTGTGCACCAAACACCAAAGGAAATTCCTTGTAGGTGAAAAACCTACTTGGCAATAAACCTAATTCTGATTCTGATTAAATCTTTGTCAAAATCAGATTGGAACACATCAGAGACAAGTAAAGTTGGTGTGCATTTATACGTGTTTATAGTCTAATTTGCAATCGGTCGTTATGCTCTCTGGCAGGGTGAAGGTCCTCTCTCTGCCCGACAGCGTCGGCAGTCTGTTTTTCAGCGTCCCGGTTCGGTTTATCGACGTGGGAAAGGAAGAGGAAGTCAAATCTCATCAGATTCTTCAGCTGCCAGAACACTTTCAGTCTCTGCCGGCTCAGGCTGTGGAGGTGATCGTCTGCCGGGTAAAACCGGTCCACGCCGAGACCGACTGGCACCCCAAGGTCTCTTCTCTATCTCCCTATTTGTTTCTATTTTTTTTTAAATATACAGTGGGTGAAATAAGTTTTTGACCCCTTTCTGATTTTGCAGGTATGCCCACTTACAAAGAATGCCTATTTTTCCTCATCAGATGGTTATCAATTTTTATAAATTCATATGATGTGATTTTCTGGAATTTTCTTTGGGATTCTGTCTTTCACTGTTAGAATGTACATATGATTAAAGTTATAGATCGTTGCATTCTTTGTAAGTGGGCAAACCTGCAAAATCAACAAGGGGTCAAATACTTATTTCCCCCACTGTATGTGTATGCAAGGTTCGTCCTGTTTGTTGTTTTAGTTTTTTATTTTCAGGGATTGCTTTGATATCATTGACGAAATGATATCAAAGCAATCCCCGAAAATAAAAAACTTTAGATTAGATATTTATTTATTTTTTTAAATTTTATTTCCAATAAAAATCTAGATTAAGAAATTATTAACGGCGTATATCTCACTCCACAGTTTTAATTAGACCCGTTTTACCCCTCCACAAACCCAGTACTTCTGGAAATGACCTCCACCTGCAAAATAAACCAATAGATGAGTCATGAAATTACCGGCCTGAACCTGGAAACAGACCTGTAAAAGAATTAAAATAATCAAAGTCATGATAAATCACTTCCCTGGTGCCATGAACAAACCTGAAAAAGGTAAAAGGGACTGAATACAGTTACGTACATTAATCCACTGATCCCAATTATTCAATCAGGGTCCGGTGCTGAGGAAGACTCGTGAGGGAGGGTGGAGTTGTCACCCAAAAGTATTTGTAGGTGTGGAGGGTTCATTAAGTAATGATGAGAAATCTGATGAAGTTTTCATATTTTCTTTTGGACTGCAGGTAATTAGAGCAATAAGCCTCAAGATCCGAGGTCTGCAGCATCGAGCCAAAGCCGTTTTCAGCCTGGGAAACACTGTTTTCGTTGATCCTATGGTGAGTTTTTTTGTTTGTTTGTTTTTTGCATTTTCAAAACATTTAGCCTGATCATTACATCCTCTAATACGCAGAATAATATTTATTACAATGATTCCACCTACAGAATACAATATTACATTTCAGTTTTTACTTTCCATGTTCAAAATATCCAAATATGAGAGTTTGTTGTGCTCCGTCGACCCCCATTTTTTACTTTTGATTAAGCTACAGGTAGCAGAGTGTTGCTCTTTGGTGCTGATTGAAGCTCAAAATTCTGGATGCTTCCTTATAAAGATGATCTACCATCAGGAGTCGCATTTCAGTGTCTGGGTGGGATCTCTTTGATAGTATTTAGGTTGAAGGGTAGGATAGTGTTGATAGAGCATGGGGTCTTTAACATTATTTTTATGGATTCCAGTAACCAGTCTGACACATGAGTATATCCCCCTTTTCTTTAGATTTAACTCTAGTTCCAAGTTTTTTGGTGGTTCCAAGTTTTTGGGTTTTCCTTTTATTTTCTCATGATTCTAAACTCTTTGTAAAAATTGAAATATCCAAAATAAAACTCAAGCAAGAATGCAGGGAGAGTCAGTGTACTTTTGAAGACTAAACGATAGTGTTGTTTTTCACCAGGTTCGGGTCACCCAGATACAAGGAATGAAAACGGTCATCAACGAATACGACGTCCGGTCTGAGATCCTGAACACCGGGATGGGAGTCAGCAACCCCGAGCATCTGGACCTTCTTAGGGAACTGTGTCAAGAAGATCTGGCCAACAGCAGCAAATATGTGGATTCCGAATTTAGGTAAGAAAATTAGGTGTCCTAGAATTAGTTCAAATGGTGGTTACAGGTCATTTTTTACCGTCCACCTTCACTAACGTGAGTTCCTAGAGATTTTTAATCCAAAAGCCAAATCTGATTCCTATTAGCCCTTTAAAGCCTGATCCAAGAAAAATAGAAAGAATATTGGATTTTTTTAGTCTGAAGTCTGATTTAATTGTTTCAGTATAACTGCCATATGTTTTTTTCGCTGTCTGAAAGCATAGGCTGATTATCTCCAGTTTGGAGCTGCATTTAATCATGTAAACCAGGCTAAACTTAACCCTTTAAAGCCTGATCGAAGAAAAATAGGAAGAATATTGGATTTTTTTTTAGTCTGAAGTCTTTCTTTGGCCCTTTAACAACATATGAAGAAAAAAAAAATTATTTTGATCAAATTAGCGTGCAATAAGTCAAAAATATATTTTGGTGTAGTCTTCTACTGGCTGTTATCAGGTATATCTGAATGTGTACAACAGGGGTTTGAGCAAAGCTTTTACCACTGAATGATGCAAAAAGGCTCACATCCAAAAGACTTCAGAAACCATATGAATGAAATATGATACATTTGGCATTATAGGGTTAGAAGCCATCACTCGGTAGGTCTGGTGTGATGTGAGAGGCTGATCTGGGGCTGAACATCCCAGTACCCATGTCAGTCTGTGTTAGAGTTCCTTCTGACTCGGGTGGAATATTTCTGTTTTGGTTTGGAGGGTGGATGGTTTGCTGCCTTTGGAAGTCGGGACCAAAGCTGAGGAGGAAGTCTCCAGTCTCGGTGAGGTCGACAAAGCTGCTGCCCTCGACCCCCTCCAATTTAAGCCTGGTGACCCGTTTACTCGGATAGCACCAACAACAGAGTCCTTGGTCCAGCGGGTGTCCACTTGTGATCGGCCTTCACTGATGGAGAGGTTGGTGTCCGTGGGCCAATGAAACCAGAGCAGTTTGTTTAGCCTCAGTTTAGCTTTCCTCTCATCTACAGACGTGCTTTCTCACACGTAGAGGTGCAAAGATACTAACATTTTCAACTCGATACCGATACTCAGGGAAATATTCGATACTCGATACCATTTTCGATACCACGAGGATAAAAACAAAGATCCCAACATTTAACTGAATTTTGACAGGTTAGTGTCTTTGGTTTCAAACTGACCTGTTACTGATGTTATGGTGGCCCACATTAATGACCCTAACCCTAACCCTCCACACTTCATTATTGTGAGAAATAAATATTTTTTGATTAAACTTGTTTGGACTTATTGTACAAACCTATTTAACATCCACTATTTAATATTATGTGTAGAGTTAAATTCAGTGTTTGCAAGATTAATTTCACTATTTTTAAATTAATGTCTGTATTGCCATGAAGCAATTACGATTTTCTTGCCTGGGATCTTCCTATTGGTGACCTAATCAAAATGGCCGACTTGGATGTGGGCGGAGTTGGATCTCCATCCTTGGACGTACTTGATTAATGTTGGCGTGTTATTATTAGCCATTAGCCACAGCTAACAATTCAAGGCTAACGTCATGTTAGTGACCATAAACAACGTAAATAGATAAATAAAATTAGTATCCAAGAATATTGAAACGATCTTGTACTGAACAGAAACTGTGATTGCGTTCTACAGCCCTGCAGACGGAGGAGAGCTTTGTAACGGCAGCATCCGCTCAGCCTGCAGGGCCATCTTAGAAAATGGTAACGTTCAATTATTTCTACATTCTGTGGTTCCAACTGTAGGCTGCAAATTTTAGAGGAATATCCCAGACGTGAGTAGTTCTGACATCTTTAGGGTTAGGCCTGTGGGAACAACAGAGGAGCTGCTAATAAAGTTGCCTTTAGAAAAACAGCTGTTCTAATATTATTGAACACGTTAGTGTTCTGTCCAGTAACTAACGTGTGTGTGCGTCTGTTTACAGGTGTGCCCGAAGGTCATGAGCTAAACTTAAGGTATTGTACTTAATGAGAACGTGCAGACTGAAGAACTTTTCAGTTTCCTTTTACAACCCAAACTCTTCTGTTTTCATTTCCACCCCTGAAACTTCAGTCGTGTTTAAAGGCCTTCTGACTAGGGATGGGGATCGAAACCCGGTTCTATCAAGGAACCTGTTCCACTTTTTTCAAAACCCGAAAATCAATAACGTTTGGGGCTTATCGATACCACTATCGAGTCTGGTCGTTTTTTTTATCACAATAGTAATTGTGAAATCCGTGTTGTAATCGGCAGCATACAAGCTAGTTAGCTTGAAATGTCAATAAAGTTTCAGACGTGCTGCGTGATGATGTGTTCAGATTGGCTCAGTAAAACGACAATTAGGTTATCATGATGTGTTCAAGTGTTACGTAAAGAAAAGGGAAATTGAGTTTTTGGAGAGAAACATGAGTAATACAGTTGTATATTTATTTTAGAATATATAATTAAACTACTGATGCCAACATTTATTAAAAATTACATTTAATTTAAAATACAATTATTTATTTGCTAAATATTGTCGCATCGTCTTTCCACCAAATAACAGAAAAGTATGGATAGTGGTATCGATAAAGACTGGGATCGATAAGGAGTATCATAAAGGTATCGATATCAATAAATATTAACGTTCCCCATCCCTACTTCTGACGTGCGTTTTTTGTCCCTGTTTGGGTTTCAGCTTCCACCCTCACATCCGCTGGTACCAGACGTGTGACTCTGTGATCGTGAAGGTGAAGCTGTTGAACCCGGAGAGTCAGAACTTTGAGTTCTACCCGGACAGAGTCGTCTACAGGTCTGTCAGCTCCTGAACACCAAATAAATACAGTGAACCCTCGTTTATCGCGGGGGTTACGTTCCAAAAGAACCGGCGATAGGCGAAATCTGTGAAGTCGAAACCTTTATTTTTTTACAGTTATTATACAATGAAATACTCCATAAAACATTGAAAGCAAGGAACAAAACCTTTTTACAGGCCCGAGCATTTGTTTAACAGCCGCATAGCTTCTACCTTCCTTTAGCATGTCCAGAAGTTTAACTTTTTCTGCGATAGTTAGCATCTTCCTTTGCCTTTCGGGCCCGACCGCAGGTGCCTTTGTCGGTGCAGAACGTTTTTTCGACATTACGGGTTTTAGAGAAACTTGAAATTGCAAGAGAATTAGCAAACTTCCATTAGGCAAGCGGTTTTACGTACGTGTACATATTAAACCATAACGTTATTGACACACAGGTAGAGAAGACGTGGAGAGACTGTTTAACCAATCAGAATGTAGAACACAATGGATGATGCAAATCAATGAAGCAGCAAAACCGTGAAAAGTGAACCGCGATATAGAGAGGGTTTACTGTATTCAGAATATTTTGCATTCCGTCTAATGTTCAGTGGAGTTTGCTATTTGTTTGGAACACTATCTAATCTGCCTCAGCGTTAGTTTCTTTTAGGTTTGTCCTTGAGTAAATATTTCCATGCAGATGACATGAATGTGTTCGGTAAATGTCTCCCCATCAACTCCTACGGCTTCACACTACGTTAACCATGATAGGCTTGTCCAGATCCGATATCTGGATCAAATCGCCCGCCGATATTTGCAAAAATGAACTGAAGTTCGAACTACTTCATGAGAGGCAAGAGCTAATCCAGCATTGCAGCTATGCATAAGAGCTGTCCTTAAGTTTTCACTATTTTCTTTTTTGCTTATCTTCAAGTTCACGGATACTAATATATATAAATCTTTTTAGAGGGGGTGAACAATTTAACCCTTTAAAGCCTGATCCAAGAAAAATGGGAAGAATATTGGATTTTTTTAGTCTGAAGTCTTTCTTTGGCCCCTCAACAACATATGAAAAAGAAAAAAAACTTAAATTATTTTGATCAAATTAGCGTGCAATAAGTCAAAAACACATTTTGGTGTAGTCTTCTACTGGCTGTTATCAGGTATATCTGAATGTGTACAACAGGGGTTTGAGCAAAGCTTTTACCACTGAATGATGCAGAAAGTCTCAGATCCAAAAGACTTCAGAAACCGTACGTATCAAATAAAATACATTTGGCTTTATAGGGTTAAAGTGTGGATCACACTGTTTGTAATTCAGTCTGTTTGCCGTTCCCAGCGGCAGAGTGAACGCCCGGTCCTACAGAGCCGACCTGCAGCTCCTCCAGACGATTTCGGCCGACGTCTCCCGGTGGGAAATGATTTCTAACGAACCTGTCCTCAAGCTGGTGAAGCAGCAGCCGGGATACTGGGACAGGCTGGTCAGGACCAAGGTGCACGAGGCCTTTTCGCTGTACACACCTCCAAACACACACACACACACACACACACACACACGGATACGGATGGATGGGTGGGTTTTTGGAACTTTTTATTTTCAATAATTTTCAGAACAAAAGAACATCCCCTGAGCCAAGAGCAATAAAATCAATAACAGAAATACTGATGCCTCATATGTAATATTTCAAAATAAATGCAGCACAATAAACCAGATCCCTGAAACCCACACCCCTCCCCTTCCCCTCCAGGGTGCCTACACACAGGCAAAAAAATGCAACATAAAGTAAACCAACAGCAAAAAATACATATATAATATATACACACATACATGCATACATATTTGTACTTACATATATACAAATACATAACATAAGACTACAGATAACAGAGCAGATTGCAGTTCACTAAAGCCCAAAATCATACACCCAAATATAATTTCACCGAATGCCATCTTTGATTGAACTTGTCCCCTTTGAGTTGAAGACATGAGGTCAGTTTTTCCATCATATGCACTTGTTTTACCCTATTCTTCCACTCTGCTATGGATGGTGACAAAACTTGTTTCCAATTAGCCGTTATATTTTTTTTTAGCTACCAATAGTAAAATGTGCAAAATATACTTTTGGTTTGCGTTAAAATAAGGATGGGTGGGTTTTAATGGCGTTTCTTTCCACAGAATATCTTTGTGAGTTATGATATGGAGCACATCGATGAAAAAGTAGAGAACGCATCCAATGGTAAGATATCTCAAACTTTGATTGGACTCCATTTTGTGCCTTCGTTGGAGTTTCATGATGTTTGTTGATCTTTTCTGGCTTGGTTCCCAGGTGTATGCTTTGTGGAGAATACAGGAGAGGAAAACTGGTACGTGAATTCAGAGAGTGGCAGCGAAAGCGACTGAAGAAATCCCCTCTGACGAGTTCCCCTGCTGTGTGTGTGGATCAACAAACAGTTTGCCTCCGCATTCATTTATTTCACTTTTCCACCAATTTAACCTTCCCTCATTTGTGCTCTCATTAGAGTTAGTCTATTCCTTTTTGAAGGACAGAAAAATCAGGGATAGATAGATAGACGGTGTTTTTGTTTGGCCATAGTTCGGTGCTGTACTCGACACAAATCTTTACCCTGATCTATTCATCTTGTCACAAATATGCTGGAAAAACAGGGTTTTGACTTCAGTCTGTGGCGTTTGAAGCAGTTCAGTCTCAGAATCACTTCCTGTATTTCAAATGTTGAGCCTGTGTTCTTACCAGCACTCAAACCTTTGCATTCCTCTGTTGCTAAACATAAAAAACAGCATTTGTGATGGGAAAAGACTCAAAATGTAAGAACTATTAACCGTATTTATCAGTGTTATGAGACGCAACAAGTCTGTAAAGCAAAGAGGTGAACCAAACCTCACAATCAGTCTCCCTCACCATTTCCCGACTCATTTCCTTTAGATCGGTTTGGGTTGTCGGTGCCTTTTAAGGCGGAATAGATGACAGCAAGGGAAAGACGATTATTGGCAGTCATTGCTGATCATTTGTTTGATTGTTTTGCTTTGTTGTTGAATTCAGTTGTGTGTTTTGGTGTTTAGGCACTGTGCAGGGTTGGATAACTTACTAAAATGGTTTTTTTTTTTTCTAAAGTCCACTCTGGAAAGAATATGGAAACTCCACACATTTGGGATTCTACTGTGTTTTGGAGCTGAACGTTTTAGTTACGGAGAAAAATTCAGTCATAATCCAAATAATCTTTACTCTTTGTTGCACCTCGACTGGCTTTCATGGCAGCTTCAAATCTTCAGGATGTGGACCTCGCAATAGGAAATAATGTTCTTCCTTCATCAGGTTCCAACTTAGTAAGGTCGCAGTTTCCAAATCAGCTTTGGAGGATGGAGTTTTGTCCCAAAACCTGTACATTTCTTTATCCGAATGTCACAAATCTACACTAAAAATAAAACGATGTGTAGAGAGTTTTGATGTTTATGTCAGTAGATATTTCGTTTTCCCCAAATTGTTTCTTGCCTGTTGTATCAGACCTGAGTCCTTGTGAAGTTTTAGTTATCCATTGTGGTAGAATTTTCTTTCTTTTCTTTTTTTGTTGAAAGGACACGTGAATAGGACTTAAGCATCAGTTTGTTTGTTGTTCTTTTGTTTTTCCTGATGGTTTATCTGTATCTGCTCTGGCTGTCCGGTTCCTGTTTTAACTGTTTGTAATCACATATGTGAATAATGGCTGGAAGAAAAGCACCAGGGTTTACAGTTTTATTCAGTTTACTTATCAGTCGACTTTGTACCTTGTATAGAAAAAAAAACAACTCTGAACATGTTCCTATTGCTAGTCTGGATAGCAGTTGTGTTAGCAGCGTCGGCTTAATGGAGGAATGAGATTATAAAACTCTTGTAGACTCCTTTTAGTGACATTATTTACAGTGTTAAGTGCTTTAGTTAGGCATCATTAAGATATTCAGGCTCCAACTTTTAGGCGATCTTTTTTGTTTTTGTTTCATCTCTAGAGGAATGCATAAAACCTTTGTTGGGCAGATGGTTGACTTTCCTTTGAGAGTTGCGTTCTTGAACTGAAGTAAGTGTTCTGTGTTTTGAATGACTTTGTTTTGTATGACTGGCCTTAATAAAGAGTCCTAAAATATTTAGTTCACTGCTGCAGAACAGATGGAGCCGAAAACTTTCACCCTTTTGATTTGAATGTAATTCTGTTTTTTAATAAATCCAAACAGTATGTTTAGTACGATGGGTTACTGCACATGACCGCACATACATGTGCCCTACATCCTATACAGAGATGTGTGCGTTTTACTTACACACCTTGTGTATAATCCTGGAATTCAGTCGTCCGTGTGGATCTGGGATACGACAAACATTAAAATCTTATCATCTGTTTTTAGGAGGTTTAAACCAATGAAAACTAACTTGTGTGCGGGACTCCCAAAAGGGTTCAAAAAGCAAGCAGCTCTTAAAAGTGCTGCTTGTTTTTAATTAGCTTAAACCTTTAAAGGCACGCTTACGACAAACGTCTCCTCTAAAAGGGAAAAAACTGAAATGGGTGAAAGCATCAGAACACCGAGAAATGAAGTCTGCAAACCGACTAATGATTCGTGGTATGTTGGATATTTGAAAAGGTAGAAGGTCAAAGGGTGGGCTATGTTGAATACAATGTCTATGCCTATAACATCCTTCACTACAACTTGAATCAAATATACTTTTCATTGTTATAGATTGGTTGCCAAAATTCCAAAAAATTAATTTGGATGGCAATGGGGTTTTTTTTTTTTTAAACGATGTCTGATGCGACTGTTTTACCTGTAATAGACCCGCTGATCTGAACAGGATACTTCTCATCCATACATATAATATATAATATAATATATAATATGTACAAATTATGTGGTGATTGGTCTCCCTCAAAACAGCAGATATGAAGATGCTGCAGTAGCAGACAGAGGAGCAGTCAAGACCCAGGCACCAAATCTGAAGCGGTACCAAGACTGACTATCAGGGGGAAATCTGTGTCTAACTCTGGGTGAATCCTCACCTTTCCACATTTGGTTTTGCTTCTTCCTCAACATGGGAATCTCTCCATCATCTTTACGGGCCTTGAGAGGAAAAACTGTCTTGCCACATTTGGCAGGCCTGGCCCTGTGCATCCCACAGACATTGACCGTTTCGGAAAACACATAACCATGTCTCTCCTTACCCTCTTCTCTTCATGCTTAAATCCAGATGACCATTTAAAATGGCCGTCTTTGCATGCTGTTCTGAATTGGACCAAGTGGGCTGAAAAAATGGATGGAAGCCTTGTATCAACTTCCAGCTGTTTTTGGTAAAAAAGATACCAAGTTCTGTCCAGAGCTGGGGATGATGAAGAGGAGAATTAGATAAAGGGCACTGAAAAGGCTTTGAAAGTGTGATTAAGAGAAGGCAGATGTTGCTCTGTTGTTCACATCGTTTTAACCTCACCATTTTGAGTCAGTAAATGTATTTCTTTACTACACATAGGCCAACTGCTCAATGGGATCTGCAGTGTGAGAGCTCCCAGAACGGGATCTGGAAGCCAAATATTTATTTCTGATCAAAATCATGATCAGGGTACCTTGATCGTCCTCCTGTTGGCCTGACAGGGTTGATGAGGGAACTGTTTAAACAGGTTTTAGGAACAAAAAGAGATGATTACTGTCCGAGGTACGGGAGGGGGGCTCGTGGTATTTAAATAAATTGGCTTTATACTTCTTCACCAAATTTGCCCGATGCAAAAGTGAGAGACGAGGCATATCTAAAATATTTTTAGATATACATACAGTTGGGGAAATAAGTATTTGACCCCTTGCTGATTTTGCAGGTTTGCCCACTTACAAAGAATGCAACGATCTACTATTTTAATCATATTTACATTCTAACAGTGTAAGAAAGAATCCCAAAGAAAATTCCAGAAAATCACATCATATGAATTTTTAAAAAATTGATAACCATCTGATGAGGAAAAATAAGCATTCTTTGTAAGTGGGCAAACCTGCAAAATCAGCAAGGGGTCAAATACTTATTTCCCCCACTGTATATATACAATATTTGGATTGTAGCCTTCTCCATGTTTATTACACTACATCATTCTGGCCACTAGAGGGCGCCATGTTGCCAGCGGTGGAAGTTCCCACTGATATGAAGCAAACAAAAGGCCGATGGACCAAATGGCCTATTGTACGTGTAGTTCCGTTTGTATTTTATTATTAAGAGTATTTAATTGGATTTAAAGCCGGTTCACATCGTAATACTCTCTTCACAGCTCACGCGGTGCGTTTTCTCTGATGTCCGGGGACCAGAAGAAGAAGATGAGGTCGTCAGCTGTTTAGCGGCCAGATGATCGCAGCTCCTCACGAGCCACTGTAGCTGTTTGGCTCTGCCATGTCAAAGCCTGGATGACCTGAGGGACTTCTCACTGCAATAGGTAAACCCACTAAACTCGCCAAACAAATCTAATATTTCCAGGGTTACGTATTTTTTAATTTCTAGCTACAATGCTAGCATAAGCTAGTTCAATACGTTGTGCTCAGTGGAGCTAAAGCTAGCTAAAGTGTGTTTCTGCTGACGCACGTCCAGGGAAACTACTGAGGTCTTTAGCAAGATAAAGGGGAAAATGTTCAGTTCCCAGTTTCTTCGGAGTGTGTGTTAATGACAAACCAAACGTTTTTCGGTGTCGGTCCTAAAGCTAGACCCTTACCCGAGCTGCCACCTGCCATGCCTGTCCTCTTATTAGCCTCACGGGGCACCTAAACCAGCTTTTATTTAAGGGGAAAATGCTATATTGGAGGCGTTTGTGTTGAAAATGCAAAGAAAAAACCCAAGAGACAACGTTCACTTTGGAGCTTGAAAAGCAGTTGTTTTGTTTTTTTTTCTATGGAATTTGTGTTTGACGTCATTTCTGAGCTACAGTTTTAGCTCGTGTGCGCGTGGTGATGTTTAAGGGACACGTTCTTGTTCTTCTATGTGTTAAAATACTGTTGTTTTTTTTTTGGCTTTCTACATTTTAAACGCTACCAGAAAATTCCGTCATGAGTGTTTGCCTCTCACTTCCTTGTTTTGGGTTGAAGCCCCCCCACCACGTGACCACGTGACTGAGATGCTGCCCTTCCAGCCCAGTCAAAGAAAACAAACCCACCCGGTTATGCTGATCACTCACATCCACCACTGCTGCCTTCCTCTGGAGTTTTGTTCCCATTCACTATGTTAGCCCGATTCTTTTGTTGGAAACCTGAGAATAAACCAGAGTAGATCGAGGGTACAAAAAATAACATTTATCAGGTCACAGTTAAGTACATCAGCTGGGCTCTAACAGACAAAAACCTCTCTCTGGGTCTCTGAGATCTGGGTGTGATGGGCATTATCTCCTGGGCTCGATCCGCCTCCTCAAAGGAGGACTGGACACAACCAAGTCCTATTGGCCAGTTACCTCTGGGCACGAACAGGCCAGGTCCTAATTCATGCAGATGACAGGAATGTGGTAACAAATGGTGTGTGTGTTTGTGTTGACCTAAAGGTGGATCTATTGCAACAGAGAAAGAAAAAGAGAGAAAAGGAGAGTCTTTAACATAAAATATATTTCTAAAAGGAATAAGACAATCAGTAATTTACATTGATCATGTGATAGCATACTCTGCTAAAGTGAGTCATTATTTTAGCCAAATTCTAACAACTATGTGGCCATGAGTTCAGGGTGTTCCCTGTGTGTCGGGTGAAATCCCGGGGAAACGTGCGTGTCCTCAGCTGTGTGGTCACGTGACCGTCACAAATGCAAAGCTGCAAATACACAATGCAACAATAAGATAACAAGACGAGTGAATTGGAAAAGCCTTTTGACATTCACTGGACTTGTGAAAGTGGTCTATGGCAAAAGTAGCTGTGTGTTTATGAAAAACAAGTTAAAAATCTAAAACCCCTGTTTTGCTTTTGTAATTTTTTTTCTATTGTCTTTATTGTATAAAAGATTCTCAGACAAAGGTCTGGAACAGTTTGGTTCAGTATCCTCAGTATTTGGCCAATGGGACGATTTGAAAACTTTGAAAACTTGGCATTACACGTTTAGCATCAGCTACTGATAGCTGGTTGCCACGGCGACGTGAAGCACAACCCGGGATTAGTCATGCCGGAGCTGCAAAACATTCCCAGCTGATGACTCTCATTCATCATGGGTTGTGAATTCAACACCGAGTTCCCAAAGCCAGTGAGTTGTAGATGGAGGGGGGGTTAGTGGTGCATCAAACCCAAAAAACGATAAAATGCTGAAAGAGTCCTATGAAACCCACTTCTAAATGTGCTGTACTGTGCAAAACGATGTCTTTTTCTGACAGTATTAGTGCTGAATTTGGCTGAATGAATGGACGGAGCTTTTTTCTGACTAAGAGGAATGATAAAATGTGATAAAACCAGAACTCTGATTAGGAACGGCAATGACCGGACAGGTTCCTGTTGGGGATCTCAGAGGGATTAATTTGAGAAAAACGGGAGGATTTCCCGTGTTCCTCTTAGCTAACGCTGGTGTTCCCAGAGGATTCGGGCTTAACGGGCCTGAGGGACGGACATTCCTCTGAAACCGCTCGGCTCTGTTTGCCTCGAGCCTGTGAGGTCACGAGAACTGCGGGGGGTCATGTGACTCGCTCCTCAGTTTGATGTTGGGCGGGCTGCCGGGGTGGAGCAGGAGGGATGAGGGATGAAGTCGGTCCCGGAGCGGAGAGGGGAGCCGAACGGTCAGGTGGATCTGCCTCCGTCTTCAGACCCTTCTGGGGTCAGCAACAGGTCGGTTAAAAATAAAACAAAACATTTTGCTTTCGTGGGCGGCACGGTGGTGTGGTGGTTTGCACCGTCGCCTCCCAGCAAGAGGGTTCTGGGTTGGAGTCCCGGGGGGAACCAGGACCAGAGGGTTCTGGGTTGGAGTCCCGGGGGAACCAGGACCAGAGGGTTCTGGGTTGGAGTCCCGGGGGAACCAGGACCAGAGGGTTCTGGGTTGGAGTCCCCGGGGGAACCAGGACCTTTCTGGGTTGGAGTCCCGGGGGAACCAGGACCTTTCTGGGTGGAGTCTGCATGTTCTCCTGTGTCTGTGGGTTCTCTCCGGGTTCTCCGGCTTCCTCCCACCGTCCAAAAACCTGCATGTTAGGTTGTTGGACTCCAAACTGCCATTAGTGTGAGTGTGTGTGGTTGTTGGTCCTTTTGTGTCTCTGTGTGTCCCTGTGATGGACTGGACTGGAATTTATTTTGTCCATATCGTGAACATCTCCTTTTTTGTCCGCTATATGAGCTTCAGAAACTACACCATCAAAGTGAAACTGTAGCCTTTTTTTTCTTTTAATTTTGCAGCTAGATTTGACTTTTTTGTTCGTATGAGTTCAACAGCCTTCGGTCACACGGGGAAGTCGTTGTTTTCTTTCAGTTTGCCTTCAGGCGAAAACTGATGTCTGAACCTGCCGTTTGGCTCGTTGCCTAAAGTTTGACCATCAGCTTCTTGTCTTTTTCCTGAAGTGAACAAACACAGGTGGAGGGATATTTAAAACCTGGCTGAACAGAAAGTAAATCCTTATGAAGAAGAGTTACTATGGATAGGAAAGATTTGATTTAGGATCCGATGACCAGACTCTGGAAGAAAAACTTCCCTTGGGAAGGCGACTGGCTGCACCTATCTTTGCTTTGAAGTCCATTTTGGTTTTCTTTTCAGGAACTGAACGACTATTTTCACAACTTCATTGAAAAATGCACAAACGGATTGAAGGATCATTTATTAGACAATTTCCATTTCAGGCCATTATCACTTTATCCGTCCTCATTATGGATCGGAACATGCAGAAAAAACATTTTAAGACTGAGACTCATCAAAGGAGGACCAAAATGCTTGTTAGTTGTTATATTCTCATGGCCATTTCTGGGATATAAAATCACCTGAGCTGAGATGGGATTCATGTCAATGGCTGATGATGCATTGATGATTGATAAGCAGTTTCTTGGAAAGGCGTTTCTTATGAAGTGTCGTCCAGTTTTTTTCCTTTTTCAACAGGCCAGCCCAATATAATGCAGGGGGGCAGTTAGAAGAAAACAAAGCGAGCCCATGGAGCTATAAAGCTACAAATTAAACCAGCAATATCGATACATCACAGCCTTCCAAGTGAAGAGGCAAATTATTATTATTATTATTTTATTTTTCTCCGTCTGTCCATTCAGCTAATCCCGTCGTTCCACAGAAGCTGCTTTCTCTGGACAGTTTTCCAGTTCTGCCTCAGGCAGCCCATGTTTTGGTCACATGTCTCACCACTGGAGAGCTCACGTCTGGTCCTCAGAGAGACATCAAACTGCTCCAGATCCGCCCAGAAAGACAGTTTGTCTTGTCTTGTAGAATCTACTCACGCCACTAGAAGTTTTATATTATATTACTCAAATTTGGAGTAATTGGGAATAATCAGATTTAGAGTTTTCTTTTTCTCTAAGATCAATAATTAGCTGTAAATCAATTTTTGAAGGATGGGAAGTGTTTCCACATGTTTTTCCTCGGAAACTTGTATGTGGTAAAAACATTTGGAAACATTTGGAATTATTCGCAGTTCTCCAGACCTTATAGAAATGGCTTATAGTCTTAATCAAATTCACAAAGACAGATGCACCATCCAGGTAAAGCAAATGCTTGAAAAGCTATTACTCCCTTAACTGGACACGCTCAGTAGCTCTCGGTTCAGTCTGAAAAGAGCAGAAATCTCTAGAAGCTGCTGGGAGTGAAGCGTTGGGGTGAAATGAGACCGCAGAGCTGGACATTGAATCCCTAATTTGTATCACAAAGTTTAGGTGAACACAATTCAGCAAGATAATGACACAAAACACACGAGGAAGTTAACAGCTGAGATTCTATTTATGTCTCACAATGGAGCTAAATTAAGTATATTTCTGTTTCTTTTTCTAAAAAAAAGAAAAGGATCCATGTTTCGGATTTTTCAAAATCGAGTCCTTAATCCAGTTGAAATTGTAGATGAACCAAACCGGGTTTGAAGGGGACTTTGTCTAGATCAGTGTTTTTCAACCTTTTTTGAGCCAAGGTACATTTTTTTCGTAGAAAAAATCACGAAGCACACCACCAACCAAATTTATTAAACAAATCTGTAGGCGCCTATAGTAACACTATAGTTATTCTCATCTTATTCTTATCTTAAGTGTCTTGAATAGGAATCAAATAAACACAAAAATGTATTTTTTATCATATTTTATATTGCACTTAACATGTTCGCTTCAATATACAAAATTATATACAAAATCTAGTCATAAGGAATTATTACCTGATTACGCCACCAGTCACTAGTACAGCACAGACACTCAAAAATGGCATATTATTTGCAGGTAATTAATTCCTTATCAAAAAATCTTTTTAGACCAATGAGGTGAAATAGGATGATTTTCTACGGCACACCTGACCATCACTCGCGGCACACTAGTGTACCGAGACACAGTGGTTGAAAAACACTGGTCTAAACTAATATTGATTGAATTGATCAGGTCTTGCTTTGATTGTTTCTCAAAGATCTGAAGATAAGAACATGTCCCTCCCTCTGAGCTGCCTCTGGCTAAGCCTGATGCGGTCCCTCTGATCTACTTCCCAGATCCCAGACCCACGGCTTCCCATGGCTGTGTATGATGAGGACATCCTGAAGAATCCCTTCTACTTGGCCCTGGAGAAGCAGAGGCCGGACCTGTGCAGCCGAGTGGCCGAGCTCCACGGCGTCGTGAGTCACACGCGCTGCTCCGTTTCTCTTCTTTTAGGTGCCGCCGTTAACTCATTGGCTGCCAAAGACGTCTATAGACGTCAATTCAAACACAACCGTTGACTGCCAAAGACGTCTATAGACGTCTGTTATGTTTTTCAACGAGAGTGGCTTGGGGGACGATCTGCTAAAGCTTGTCCGTAAATATCGGCTTCTAGACAGAGTATGTAGTAACAAATTGACCCTCTAGGTGGCAGTGCCACTTTTGCTGGGAGATGAGCATAGACTGTAGGCAAATAAGAAAAAGGTAACGGTTCGCTATGAGAAAACATGTCGCCGGTGAGACGCACGTCGAGGAAGAACGGAATAAGGTAGAAACAAAAACTTTTATCCTGATGAAGGAAGAGAGTCTACTCTTTCTTTTGGTGTGTTCGGTGTTTACATAGTCATAGCACAAACTATTCTGTGGCTCTTGAAAAATCAGTCAAAATGCTCAAAAAACTCTGGCAGTATGGGACTCTCTGTTCTGAAAATGGCTGGCAGTCAATGAGTTAAGAATCAGATGTCTGAACCAGGGATTTCCCCATCCAGCTTTTTTTTTTACTTCCGAAACTATCCCGATCCCGGCCTATCGGAGCTTGTGTTAAAGTTTAAAGTTATTTATCTACTTACTTAGTTTTCAGACTCATGTTGAACAGGGATTTACTCTGATAACACCTTAGGTGAGCAACCTAGGAGATGCTAATGCTAATTGTCGTGTGGGATCAGACTTTAAACGAAAACTGGATCTGGAGTCTGGATCTCCATTTTCTCCTGGCGGCCGAAACACTTTTTTTTACGAATATCGGCATCCGATCCAAATATCGGATCAGGACCAGCTTAGTCTTGAGTCATCAGACCAACTTTGAGAATTGGGAATGATCTGAATGTCCTAAAAACCCCAGCCGAGCACGTCTGCGTTAATACAAATGGACGTCTCTCTGATACGTGTTTGTACAGATGAAAAACACTCAGCCAAACATGAACTTAAGATGAAAAAAAAAGGATACCATGGATATTTTAAAGCTGACTTGTACACAGCAGTTCCACTTTTAAAAATTCCTGGCTGAACGTGAATAAATCCATTTATATGATCTACAATCTAAGAACTACATGATGGGTTTGTCCCTCCAGACCTTCCACAGGTAGCTGGAATGGGCCAGTCAAAGCCTCTGAGGGAGTCGGGAAGAAAATGATGATTCCTTTGTGCTCCGTTTTGCTTGAAACCTGCAGGTTCTGGTGCCTTGTTGTGGGAGTTTGAGTGTCGGCAGCTTCTCAGACTCTCACTTTGACAGCTATGTGCTGCAGCCTCTGGAGGACCGATACAAAACCGCTGATGGAAAGGTTTGACTTCCTTCCAAAACATTTCCTTCCACCTCATTTTCTAAAAACGCCTTCTCACAACTACAGCAGGGGATCACTGTCGTTGTGCTGACTCGGTTAAATTTGATTTAAAGGGGACATATTATGCAAAACCAAGTTTTTAATCATTTGATTATGTACATTTGGGACTGTGGAGGGCCTATCAGCAGGAAAAGTGTGAAAAAAAATGACTCAGTCATGTTTTTGTGGGCTGCCTCAGTCTGAATCCAGAAGATAAATCAGGAGGTTTCAGGAGTGGGTAGTTTCTGACGTCATTAGCTCTAGCTCATTATAATATTCCAGCCTTTCACCTGCATATTGCCCCCCCCCCTCAGCTTACTCCGCCTATCTGTGGCAGACGTCGTGGTAGCGTGAACGTTAGCATGGTAGCGTTAGCATGGTAGCGTTAGCGTGCCGACGTGGGCACACCTCCCGGAAGAAGTGGGTGGGTTGCCTGTGTCTCATTTGCATTTAAAGAGACAGGCACTCCAAAGCGAGCGCTCTGAACGGGGCTGTTTTGGCAGGGGGACTGAACTGCTATTGGGCTTCATCCTTATGGGATTTTGACCAAAGCCTGTCACAGACATTACATTAGGACACCAGGGAACTAGGTTAATTTGTTGAAATAGGGTATAATATGTCTCCTTTAAATAATCCCAATGTAGAGGTTGGTGTTCCTGTTTTAGCCTTTGTAATTTTTGAGTAAATTTGTATTTATTTTTTCTCTTTTTTAGGAACTCACTTTGGGGTTTTTCTTATTTGGGGGCAGTGACCTTTTATACTAATAAATTAAATTGACATTACATTAGGCTACCAGGGAACTATCTTAACTTGTTGAAATAGGGTATAATATGTCTCCTTTAAATAATCCCAATCTAGAGGTTGGTGTTCCTGTTTTAGCCGTTGTCATTTTTGAGTAAATTTTTATTTATTTTTTCTCTTTTTTAGGAACTTTGGGGTTTTGCTTATTTGGGGGCAGTGACCTTTTATACTAATAAATTTAATTGACATTACATTAGGACACCAGGGAACTAGTTTAACTTGTTGAAATAGGGTATAATAAATCTTTTCTTTTTTGTGCAGGAGGTCAGGATCCAGGACAGGCAGGTCCTGCTGGGCCCGGGCTTCCCGAATCCCTCGGTGGTCCCCATCCTGTTCGAGGAAACCTTCTACAACGACCGGGAGCAGAGCTACAGCATCCTGTGCATCTCCAGGCCGGTGGAGGTGGAGCCGAACCCCGGTGAGGTCGCCCCCCCGCCCCCCTACTGCCTGAGGAGCCTGGAGGACGTCCGGGAGTTCCTGGGCCGCCACGCCCAGAAACTGGACAAGCTCATCCACGGCTTTTACCAGGCCTTTAAGGAGCAGGAGAGGAAGGGACTCCGACACCACATAGTGAGAAAAACCTTTTAGTCTTTTCACACTATTCCTCATATACAGTGGGGGAAATAAGTATTTGACCCCTTGCTGATTTTGCAGGTTTGCCCACTTACAAAGAATGCAACGATCTATAACTTTAATCATATGTACATTCTAACAGTGAAAGACAGAATCCCAAAGAAAATTCCAGAAAATCACATCATATGAATTTATAAAAAATTGAAAACCATCTGATCAGGAAAAATAAGCATTCTTTGTAAGTGGGCAAACCTTAATTCCAACCTCAAATACTTATTTCTCCCACTGTATTATATATTATATATAATCTCCCTTGAGGATTATTAAAGTATTTCTGATTTTGCTGTTCATACTTAGCTTTTAGTATGAAAAAATAAGTTCTGAAATATTATTTAGGTATTTTTTATATAGGAAGACCATAACCCTATAATGCCAAATGTATCATATTTGATACATAAGGTTTCTGAAATGTTTTGCGTCTGACACCTTTTGCATTATTTAATGGTAAAAACTTTGCTCAAAATCCTATTGTACACAATCAGATACACCTGATAACAGGGGGCAGAAGACTACACAAAAAAAAATCTTGACCTATCCCATAGTAATAAGTTATTAATATTAAAAATGTATTTTTCTTTTTTCTTTTTACATATTTAGTTAAAAGGCCAAATATAGACTTAAAACAAAAAAAAAGTACGTTTCTGTTTTGTTTTATTCTTGGATCGGGTTTTAAAGGGTTAATCCTGTATAAAAACTCCCCTTTTTTCTATCCTTTTAGGACTCTGTGAATGGTCTATACACTAAATGTCTTCAGTGTCTGCTGAGAGACTCTAGATTGGTGAGTATTTCCCCTCCCAACATGATTCAAAGGCTGAGAAGTGTAGCAGGAGACCAAAGCCGCGTTGTGGTGATGAATGAGGATTGGTGGCAACAGTAGCTCTCAGTATTCGCCCCAAACAAAGCGGAGCATGTGTGACAACTCATGACAGCCTGAGGCACGTTTTTAAACGCTCTCTGACACTTCATCTGTGTTGCACAGAAAGCTGTGACAAAATGTTCAGAAGCCCGGAAGGAACTGAAAATTCATTTAGGAAATTATGCCCTTCTGCTAGGGTTGTCAAAAGTATCGATACTTGAAAAAGTATCGATACTAAAATGTTGTATCCGGATACGATACTCATTTTCAAAAGTATCGATACCACCGCGCGCGAGCGCGACGCTGACCTGCCGTCTCTGTATTTATTTACGTTGTTTATGATCATTAACAAGACGTTAGCCTTGCTAGCTGTGGCTAATGGCTAATAATAGCACGCAAACATTAATCAAGTACATATCCAACTCCGCCCACATCCAAGTCAAGAAGATCGTAATGCCTCATGGCAATATAGACATTAATTTAAAAATAGTTAAATGAATCTTTCAAACACTTAATTCAACTCTATACATATTATGTTAAAATAGTGTATATTAAATCGGTTTGTACAAGTCCAAACAACAAATTTAACCAAAAAATATTTATTTCTCACAATTATGAAGGCTGGAGGGTTAGGATTAGGGTCATTAATGTGGGCCACCACTCACGATAACATCAGTAACAGGTCAGTTTTAAATGAAAGAAACAATTCAGTTAAATTTTGGGGTCTTTGTTTTTATCCTTGTGGTATCGAAAATGGTATCGAGTATTTTCCTGAGTATCGGTATCGAGTTGAAAATTTTAGTATCGTGACAACCCTACCTTCTGCATATGGCTGCCTTTAGCTTTAGCCTTTAGCTTTAGCCTTTAGCTTTAGCCTTTAGCTTTAGCCTTTACCTAACAATTCAAATGTAGGAAGGGTCTCTGGCCTCTTAGAAATGGTTGAGAGAAACACAGCTTGCTACTGGAATACTCGTTATACATGCAGATAAATGCATTATTCTGCCACAGCGTTTCAGTCCGGTTGAAATCTGGACCTAAAATAAGGGGCAAAAATGGACACTCTGTTTAGGATCGGTCATGTGACCCAAGTTTGGACCGAGCTGCAGCTGGCAGGGAGGTCACCCCACCTTTTTCCTCTAGAATAGTTCGGCTAAAGCAAGGTCTCCAAATCCTGACTCCAGATCCTATTCCCTGTTTGGAATTTGAACTAAATGTTTCTGCTCATAGGCTGTTTGGTTTTGCCAAAATAAAAGTGCTATCCTTGGGGCGAAGAGAGGGGCTCGAACAAACCAAACTCCCACTGTTAATTTAATTAATTTAATATGTTTATATGTTTTTAGGAAGACCTGATGAGGGCCAGTTGATTTTTTTTTTTTTTTTAGCTGAATTTCTACTGTGTTATTTATTTTTCTTTTAGATGTTTTTGTGCAGCACTTTGTTTAAATCGTGCTTTATAAATAAAGTGGATTGGATTGGATTGATATGTAAAAGCACAGAACCGGTCAAAGACATATTTAGCTTCTCATTGTGGTTGTATACTGTGCCTCCTATCTTAAAATCTCTTTATTAAGTATTTCTCATTCATAAAGAAACACACACTGTGCTTCTCAGCACTATTCCCATGCTATTGTTTGTATTGGTTTGTCTGAGGATCAAACCCCCTTTTTCATTTAATTTATTGTTCATTTGTTCCATTTTTCATTTCAGTTATTGCTAAATTTTTCCATGCTTTTGGGTGTGATGGTGTTCAGACTTCTCCTCAGTCCTGTTCATGTTGTCTTACTTTGTAGGAACCCACTATTTGTTGTCCTGGTCCGTCCCAACCTTTTTCTCATCACAGCGTGGTCCAGATAAATAGAAGTCATATGGAGTTATTTACAGTCAGCCAGTTGTACATCATGTGCAGCAGTTTAAAGGATAATCCAGTTTAAAGGATGATTATTTTTTGTAGATATTAAACCTCATCCTGTAACCAAAGCTATTTTATTACTTGCATAGGTCGACAGTTTTCAGGGCGTGATCGCAGTGATAAGCCTGTAAAAGTCAGTTTCATTGATCAGACTGTGACTTTGCAAACAAAAGGCTCTGAAACATAAAATCTCCACAGAAAAAGGCAAAGTTTGAGTTGTTTCTCCTCACTGGTGCTCTACCAGTCTTCAAACGATGAAAGGGATGCGGTTAAAGTAACTTTACGATGTCGGTAATGCTTTTGAATGGGATCAGAAACAATCAAAATGGTTTCTTGCTCCTTAATTAATGCATATTTGATTGATATTATATGTTTTTGGGTGATGTTCAGAGGGAGATGTAGCTTTGACATGAATGTACAGCTAGTTCCTAATTCCTTCTCATTTGTTGTGTCGGATGTTAACATCACTTGTGACACCACAATATGCGACTCATTTTCCTTCGGTCAGTGCAGCCTTTGTTCATTTTTCTGTCTAATCACATTTTGAGGAAGAGTTGCACCACATTCTCTGCTTATGGGCTTATGTTTTTCTTTTTGCTCTCTCTTCTTAAACACAGAAACTTCTAGCAAAGCAGGAGCTTCAGATGACTCTTCTCAAACAGGCAGTGGAGGTAGCTTTTTTTATTAATTGACTTTCCAATGCATGTTTTTTTTTAAGTGTTTACACTGAATTGTTCAACTGTCTATAAACTTTCAAAGTGTATTTCTGTCCACAAAACTTCGCTATGTCATTTTTTAAGGAAAATTATGACATTTACCCCCTAATGAATAGCAGTTTATAACCACTAAGTATTTATTTAAGTTATTTAAGTAGTTAAACATAATGTCATTTATACACCAGAATGCTGTTTTAGTTAAAAGTAAAAAACACAGTGCTGTCTCTATTATTGACTCTATTATTCCATGACTCTATTATGACTCTATTATTCCAGTACTGTTTTTTTTCCTCCTTGCAGGTGTATGTTCATCATGGCATCCATGAGTTAATCTTTAACTTTGTAGGAACCCTTGAAGCCAGCCAGGTAGGTTTGTATTCTCTCCTCTCATTAAATCTTCTGAACAGAAATAATTCTGCAGGTGGTCACATGCAGCCCTTAATCACGACACTCCTGCAGAGAAAGCCCGGTACAGATGCTCTCTGTGCTGCTGTTTTCTGCCACTGTTCACCAAGTTAGAGTTTAGAGTCGAGTGCCCAGACGCAAAACCTCCTTCGGACAATCAGCTTTTACTGTCCAAGGCACCAAAACATGGAATACATTACCTGCCGAACTGACGGGAGAGTCAAACTGGGTCCTTTTTAAACATAACTTAAAGACTTTTTATTGAGAGGTCAGACATGTGGACATTAATAATCTAACTGTCCTGATCTTGTATTTGTGATGTTTTAGTGTGTAATTTGTTCTGTTGTGCCTTGTGTACAGTCACTGTGTTTTGTGTAAAAGCATAACTGGGGACAGGCATTCAGAATTAGCCTTAGCTAAAATGTTGTAGTGTGTGACATGTTTCATGAAACATACTTGTCTATATCAAATAAACGAATAAATAAAAAAATAAAAATAGTCAGGTTTGACCACCCATGAACCAACAAAGACGAAGGGGAGTCTCAATCTGTATGCCCAAAAAAGACCCTGCAGGGGGGTTTTCAGCAGATAATATAAATGAAATGTGCCGTGTATTTATGCGCCTGCCACTCCTCTGAAGTCTCCTCTGCTCACTCAGGATGCTGCCTTCAACAAAAACACCAGGAGTCTGCAGGACCTTCAGCAGAAAGATCTTGGAGTGAAACCTGAATTCAGGTCAGTCCGGGACATCAAAACTTTAGTATCGAACGGCAGTGTTATCGCCACATTTTGACCCAGTGAGAGGCTTAAGCTGTCAAGGAAATCTAATAAATCACACAGACATAACCTGCTTATTTTCAATTCAATTTTAATTTATTTCTGTAGCGCCACATCACAACAACTGTTGTCTCGCAGCTTTCCAGACAGAGCAGGTCACCTGACTCTGAAGTTATTTACAGAAGAACAACAATTCCCACAAAGAGAAAGCACTAGGCGACACAGGGAAGGAAAAACTTCCTTTAACAGGCAGAACCATGGCTCAGGGTGGGGGGGGGGGCATCTGCCTCGGCCGGTTGGGGGTGAGAGAAAGAGAGAGGGCAAAAGAGACTTTGACTTTTAACTTCTTTTATTTACGACACATTAGAAATACATAATCTTAACAAAAGTCAAATAGAGGTACTACACACACACACACACACACACACACACACCCACACAAACAAAAATAGGTCAAAACTTAAGAAACAGGGAGCCATCTTCCCCTAGTGAACATAAAACACAAAGAGAGAGAGAGATCGAGAGAGGGACTACAGAGTAACACAGACTGGATGAAAAATGGTAAAGATATTGATACTAATTATATTGATAGCAGTGATTATAGCAATAGGACTATGAACAGTGGCTGTTATTGTAGTACAACAAAGGGGGGGGGGGGTAGCAGGAAACTCCCAACCACAGATCCAGCTTCCACAGCTCTAGGAACACCTACAGGAAGTGATAGGAGGAGACTCCCAACCACAGATCCATATTTTAAACGTGATATGGTTTAGTTCTAGCTATAGCCTCCTGAGACCCAAAGAAAAAAAGTGTCTTCAAATTTCTTTTTTGTTGTGATTTTCCATGTATTTGGACCTAAAAAATAACATTACAATTTCAATTTTTCTAAAAATATTTTTAATTTTAATTTCATAGCATGTCCACTGTGGAGGACAAGAGGACGATTTGCATGAGAAAATAGAACAGGCTTTAGATAATTAAATAATAAAAAAGAAGATGTCTTGAAAAGGATATTTACCTAAGAACTCTTCGGAAAAAGTAAAGTTCCCAGCATGCAAACCTATGACATGGCACATCACTGGAAAGCCCAGGATGTCCTCTACAGAACACTATAGGGCTTGATAGGGTAACTCCAGATACTTAGGGGGGGTACAGGTGGGCAAAATGTCCACTATAATGGACATAAATGAATGGGCCGGGTCTCAGGAGGATAGAATTAAAGGCGCCATCACAAAAATTGGGAATCCCTCGACACCTGTAGTCTTCTAGATCTAAAAGTAAACTTTGTGATGAGGATTTTAACGAGCCGTGTGACTGTCCAACCTTGTGACACGCGACTGGCTTCATCTGGTTTCTGATTGAAAGAGTCGTGCTGACCCAGTCTGTCTGAGTGTCTGTCCTTGACTTATTATGTTATTTGTGTGTGTGGCTGTGCAGTATTAACCTGTCCCGGGCAAAGAGGGAGCTGAGTCAGCTCAACCAGCACACCTCCCCCCTCCTCAAACTGCTCTGCCTGCGCAGAGTCCTGCTGTCGGCCACCCAGACGCCCCGGTGCACAGGTACACGGCTCAGAGGCTTTCTGTGCGTCTCTGTGTTTGAAATGTTCCCCGTAGAGTTTCAATATAATCGCAGTTTATCTGGTCTGGAGTAGGATGCAGAAGGGACATTGATGTGATGGAGACTAGGCAGGAGAAAATGCAGATCCAGACTCCATATCCAGTTTTGTTTTTTAAGTCTGATCCCACACAAGCATTAGCATTAGCATTAGCATCTCCTAACCCACAGGTCTGTGTCCTAACTATTAAGTTGTTATCAGAGTAAATCCCTATTCAACATGAGTCTGACAACCAAGTAAGTAGAATAAATAACTTTAAACTTTAATACATGCTCTAACGGGCCGGTTTTGGATCGGAATTGAAAAAAGCTGGATCGGGACATCCCTAATGGAGACCCCTAAATACCTTATACATGTTAAGTCTGAAAATGTGGTGCTATTTCAGACATAAAACAGACTCTCCACACCTGAAGGATGCAGCTATTTAAATTTAAATGAGATATGTGATTTTTATACAATATATACAATGGGGGAAATAAGTATTTGACCCATTGCTGATTTTGCAGGTTTGCCCACTTACAAAGAATGCAACGATCTATAACTTTAATCATATGTACATTCTAACAGTGAAAGACAGAATCCCAAAGAAAATTCCAGAAAATCACATCATATGAATTTATCAAAATTGATAACCATCTGATGAGGAAAAATAAGCATTCTTTGTAAGTGGGCAAACCTGCAAAACAAGTACACAGGTTTCTCAAAGCTGATCTAAACCAGCAGCATGAGCGCTGAACTCAAAATGTAATGGTTTTAAATCACATTTCTTTGGATTGGTTTCAAAGTGAGACTCTCCTTTGTGGGGTTTTATTAGCATAAGGAAACATTTCTTATTAGATATGTCACACAGGAGAATGAAAGGCTCCTCAGAGAAGTGTTGTCAGTAGTGTTTGACACAGCCAGAGTCAGTCAGTGAGTCGGTCGGCCTCCTCGGCAGGCAGATTGAACTCTGCGTAATCAGATCAGCCGAGTGCACAGAACCCCGTCTGTCCGCCTCTAATATGTTTGTCTAGTTTGATTTGGAAGTGCAGGCTTGGCTCACAGCAGCCCCAGAGACGGTTTGCAGGGTGGGATGATCTACTCCTAATTGACACTTGTCAAGCTTCCAGTTTGTTATTTGGTTTGGACAGAAGAAACGGTCTGTCTGTTTTTGTTTTTTTCCAGAACACAGCAGGATGAAAGCATGTCTTGGAATGAAAAGGGACTTTTTTAAATGAGTTTCCTCTGTTTATTATGGTCCTCTGCAGTGAGTATAGAAGCTGTAAGTGCGGACGACCTCCTCTCTGTTGTCCTCTACCTGCTGGTGAAAACGGAAATCCCCAACTGGTGAGCTTGTTTCTGAAATAATGACTGTAAATACCCTGTTGTTTTATGAGCATTCACTTTCCAACCATGGAGCACAACCCCTAAGGATATTCAGAATCATCAGAATCAGAATCAGAAATACTTTAATAATCCCAGAGGGAAATTATTTTTGTTACTAGCTCCATAAATAAAACAACGGCATATACATATATACATGTCTATACATATATACATATATATATATATATACAAATTTCCACATAGAATATAGATAAATATATACATAAATAACTATATTTATATATATAAGTCTAAAAAAGTGGTGGTGATAATGTCAATAATTAAGTTATGATGAAATCAGAGAGTTTTACCCTTTGACCCTTAATGAATCAAACACCTGTTGGTGGATCAGAGCTAACGGCTAAATGGCAGCCCTGTGTTTCAGAGTTACTGGACCCCTTTTCACCAGTGTTTGCTCTGGTCCTTTAACAGTTAAATATGATAAAGTGAGCTCTGAGCCACCAGAAATCCAACGGCTACTAATTCAGCTGCGTGTTTTAGTGCATAATAATGCTCTTTGGATTTTTCATGAAGAGCAATTCTTGACAAATTTGGTAAAATTAATTGGAATTAATACATTTTTTAGAAAAATGTATTTATTAATCTAGAATTTCACTTTCTGAAACATAAGTGATTTTAACCTTATTGTTAGCTTTATCAAAGATAGTTAATTATGATTTAAACTTAAACCTATAATGGCACATGTATCATATTTGATTCATACAGTTTCTGAAGTCTTTTGGATCTGAGACTTTTTGCGTCATTCAGTGGTAAAAGCTTTGCTCAAACCCCTGCTGTACACATTCAGATATACCTGATAACAGCCAGTAGAAGACTACACCAAAATATATTTTTGACTTATTGCACGCTAATTTGATCAAAATAATTTCTGTTTTCTTTTCTTCATATGTTGTTGAGGGGCCAAAGAAAGACTTCAGACTAAAAAAAATCCAATATTCTTCCTTTTTTTCTTGGATCGGGCTTTAAAGGGTTAAAAATGACTTCCCTGCGAAAAAAAGTATTTGGTTGCTGATGTGTTTTGCTTACAAGTTTGCTGACCGAACGGTTGTCTCTATGACAGGATGGCGAACTTGAGCTACATCAGGAACTTCTGCTTCAGCCACTCCAGCAAAGACGAGCTCAGCTACTGTCTGAGCACGTTCGAGGCCGCCGTGGAGTACGTCAACCTGGGAAAGCTGCAGGACGCCCGCTCTGTGAGACACCCTCTCAGATACCGGCACACGGGAGTAGGGATGGGGATCGTTAATATTTATTGATACCGATACCTTTATCGATACTCCTTATCGATCCAAGTCATTATCGATACTTTTCTGTTATTTGGTGGAAAGACAATGCGACAATATTTAGCAAATAAATAATTGCATTGCATTGTAATTTTTAACAAATGTTGGCATCAGTAGTTTAATTATATATTCTAAAATAATTAGAGCAATATACAACTGTATTACTCATGTTTCTCGCCAAAAACTCAATTTCCCTTTTCTTTACGTTACACTTGAACGCATCATGATAACTTAATTGTCGTTTTACTGAACCAATCTGAACACATCATCACGCAGCACGTCTGAAACTTTATTTACTTTTCAAGCTAACTAGCTTGTATGCTGCCGATTACAACACGGACTTCACAATTACTATTGTAATAATTTAAAAAAAAAACGACCAGACTCGATAGTGGTATCGATAAGCCCAAACTTTATTGATTTTCGGGTTTTGAAAAAAGTGGAACCGGGTCCTTGATAGAACCGGGTTTCGATCCCCATCCCTACACGGGAGCAGAGGTGCTCTGTAGCCCAGCCTGGTTTTTCTCAGAAAACTGAGAAAAACTCAAAAAAATACTCAGGCTGATGCTCCTTTTTTTTCCCCCCTCTTTCACGCCAGGTGTCTGGTGAAATAAGCGACAAGGCTTTGTTCAAAGAGAGGATGAGTCTGCTGGCTCAGAATGCTTCTGTGCCCATCCACTGTCTGTTCGAGGTCAGTTTCCAGGAATCCAGCGGCTGAAATAAGCTTAGAAACCCAGTGGCTGAATGCTCAGGTTGTGCAGATGTCTGAGATACATTCTTATCTTTCTAATTTAATTTAATTGGTTTTGATAGCTTGCCTTTAACAAGGTTGAAAAGGCTGAAATATCAGATGCAATCAATGCATTTTTAATGAACTCCTAATCTATCCTCCTGAGACCCAAAGAAAAAAAGTGTCTTCAAATTTCTTTTTTGTTGTGATTTTCCATGTATTTGGACCTAAAAAAGAACATTACAATTTAAAATAAATTAAAAAAAAAATTAATTTTAATTTCATAGCATGTCCACTGTGGAGGACAACAGGAGGATGTGCATGAGAAAATAGAACAGGCTTTAGATAATTAAATAATAAAAAAGAAGATGTCTTGAAAGGGATATTTACCTAAGAACTCTTAGGAAAAAGTAAAGTTCCCAGCATGCAAACCTATGACATGGCACATCACTGGAAAGCCCAGGATGTCCTCTACAGAACACTATAGGGCTTGATAGGGTAACTCCAGATACTTAGGGGGTGTACAGGTGGACAAAATGTCCACTATAATGGACATAAATGGATGGGCCGGGTCTCAGGAGGATATTACAGCTAACATCTGGTTCATTTCAAAGTCCGAGAAGAGCAGCTGCTCACAACAAGAACTTGACTTTTGTGGAACTCTCAAACATATTAAACTGGGTTATATTACAGTTATATTAACAATTTTTGTTTGCACCACAATGGTCTTTGAAATAACTTAAAACTGACAGACGCACTGATAAATACAAAAATGTACTGAAAATCAATGCTCCTTCCATAGATTTAGATCATTAAAGGCCACTTCAGAACAGTCCAGTGTTTTATTATTAGCCATTCTTAGGTGTTTTAGCTGCTTTTTAAAAGCCCTCTTTGGTTAAAACAACATTAAAACTGACTGGTTATGGGTTTTTAAAGACACCTGTGACTAATTAGAAGACACATCTCAGTCTAACTATAGTCAAACTTTTTTCAGCCTTTTGAAATCTTTTAATACTTTTGACATTTGTTTGGACTTCTTGTGAATGTAAGGACAGCAGCTTTGTCCCTACGGGTGATTTTTGAGGTCAGAGGTGAGAGGTGTCACACAGATGTGTGTGTCTGTGTGTGTGTTTCAGCACATAGCGAACGGAAACGAGGCAGAGGTGGAACGGCTGCTGAGCGAGAGCAAAGGGGAAGACGACGTCCGGATGTGCCACCCGCTGTGCTCCTGCGATCTCTGTGATGCTCAGCTGTCCGGGTCAGTGTCCAGTGTCCACTCACACAAACACCTTTTTCTTGGTCCATTTAAGCCGGGCGTACACTAGGGATGGGACGGTTTCTGAAAACCGTCTGAACCGTTCGGTTCGACTGTCTCGGTTCGGTTCGCGTGTGTTGCGTTCGGTTCATGCGCTGCTCCTTTTTCTCAGAGGGAAGCGTTTACACTCCAGAGCAGAACGTGGCGCTACTGCGCCCAAAGCCAACCGCCGGTAGTAAACAAGAAGAAGAAGAAGAAGAAGCAGCGTAGCCGATAATAAAAATCCAACGCGCCAACAGCAGTTTCTAGGTCTGCTGTATGGGACCACTTTGCATTTAGAGCGAAGCACATGTTGGAATTAGCACTGTTTCCTCTCTTGCAATGCCAGAATCTCACCTACTTTTAACCTCAGACTGTCACAATAATGTATCAAATGTCAGACTGCTTTTTTCTTTCAGTTTTAACCTGACTATACAAGACATAATAGATTTACCTAACAATCAACATATACCGAACCGAAAACCGTGACCACGAAACCGTGACTCGAACCGAACCGTGGATTTTGTGAACCGTCCCACCCCTAGCGTACACTGTCAGATATTTTCCAGTCGGTGCTCGTAGCTTCAGCTAAAACCGCACCACCGAATCGTAGGGGTCAAAGGTCACAGCTCACGATTTATGTTCTCACTATACAACCCGATATGAGATCTGACCTCAGATTGTGCGTCCAAAAACGCATGTCGGACTTGAAATGGAAGACGAAGAAGACAAAGTCGAACAACATGGAGGGAACATGACGGTCCCCAGGGCTAAAAGCTGCTTTGACAATTTGCGCGATTGTGTGAGGCGAAAGCTTTAAAAAGAACAAAACACAACATATTGTGAACTTTATTTATTATTATTATTAATATTGTGCTGCAATCTCTATATTTGGGTCATGATGATGCTGGCTGAGCCGGCCAGAGCTCCACTAGTTGTGCTTCCATTGTTTGATTCCTTTTTTTTTTTTTTTACCTTGTCCTGTTCAGCATTATGGCAGCATTTGGGAATAATTCAGGTCAATCTTTTCCCCTTTCCCCCATGAATATTCACCCAAATTTCCTTAAATGTCTAACAAAACGATGGAGGTTTGGTACGAGGTACCGTGCTATGCTGAACAAAATTGCTTTGCCAAGGGAGGCTTTGTTAGTGAGAAGCCCCCCTCGATTACCCAAAACTGCTTTATTTACTCATTTTTGTTACCAAACTTCCATGTGTCCAATAATGCCGAACCTGACAAAGCGACAGGGAAGAAAGAAGAGCAGTGGAAAGGAGAGAGATCCTTTAGAAAGAGAGAGGGGGGGGGGTTAGAAAAAAATAAATTAATTAAAAAGAAGAAAGAAAGACAACAAAACCATACAACCAGCTGCTATTGTTTGATTCGAAGACACACGAACAGCCGCCCTGATACTCAGAGTCACTTCTTATGTGTTAGCACAGGCAAAGAACCAGAGATGGAGGAGAAACGGGTCCTAACGTGGCTTCAATAACGCGATTCCCTCACCAGGGCCGACCAGAAACTCAAACCGGTTTGATTTTCCTCCGACCATGTGTACGACACAATGGCTGTGTCTCTTTTCGCCTGCTTGCACACTTCAAACAATTAGTTTTAAGTATATAGTGTAGATAACACAAAAGTCAGTGCACTGAAAGTGCCTAAAAACAGTCAAAAAATTCAGTGTGGAGTGATGGACACTACTCGCACTAAACGGACGCCATCTTGACTACAAATTCGGAAAGGGAGGGGCCAGGGACGACTGCGAGTTTTATATTTTTATATTTATATTGTGACATAAATGCAAATACCTACAGTATGTGAACCTGCTGGTGTGTGTATTTAGTTATTCGTCAACTTAACGTGAGGAATTACTACTGAATTTGTAAAAAATGAACATAGCTCATGCTAAGCTAACAGCAGGAGGATGCTGCGTTTCCACACACTGTGAACTGAGACGTAAATAAACGTGCAGAAAAAAGTTTTTAAACAAATGATGGCATATATTTCTGGCGGGCCGGAAAATTGTTTTAACATAAGTTTCCCTTTTAGGACAATACTAACTCAACCCTGCAACTCTCTCTGCGCTCTTCCATCTTTAACATGCTGGGTCTAATTTTGCTAACAAGTAACCTCATTTGGAGTTTGATGCTCGACTGAATCTTTCCCTGGCTTTGTTCCAACGCAGTGAATGACTTCGGAAATTGCTCTTAAACCAACATACAATCATGTGTCATGTGCACAGACTGTCCTGAAATGTCCAGAAACTTGTCTGGATGAAACTGTGCTGCCAAGCTTTTCACAGAAGACACTCATACTTGTTCTTTTTCTTCTCTTTTTTTGCTTTTTTTTATCGTGTTCTATTGCATCAAAGCTGGGAATAAGGAACAAAAAGCAGTTTTAACTTTTTCACTTTGCACTTCATCACCACAAACACAAAGACACACACACACACGCAGGGTACATTTAAGGCCTTTTTCCCCACTTCCTGGTTTTGCTGGTGAATTGTGAAACTTCAGTTTGCATAGAGCACAGGGGGAAAGATATCAGACACGTTTACAGTGTTTGTCTCAGGTTTCAGATCACATTTACCAAATGGTGAATGAGTTTAATTTGGATTGCATGTTGTTATGGCTTTAATTTGCAGTAAGCACTTGGATTATTTTTTTTTTTTTTTAAATGTGACCAAGCATATTGCCTGGTTTAAAATCTGGCTATCATTCATGTGTAAGCAGGCTGCAAACAGTGAGCCTTAAAGCGACAGGCTGCTGACTGGTTATAAAAAATACTTGTATAAATAAATGCACCTAATTTATGGGTTCGGAAAGATCAAACATCAAGTGAATCGAGGCAGCAGGTATAATAAAAAACACCAATTAATCAAAGACTGGCTTAGCTGCATATTCTCTCCTATAAGGTGTCAATAAAATGTAGTAACTGTCATTATTTGTAATAAAAAGGAGAGTTTGATTGAGACCACACTACAGGGGAGAATGACAGGGGTCCGTCCTCAGGACAGCCTGTGTATTATCAGTGTGTGTAAACAGAAATATGGATTTATTTTTTTCTCTGTTTCCCAGATTTAAATAGCCACGGCAAGTTTATGTGTTGTATAGCACATTTTGTGTACAAGACAATTCAAAGTGCTTCACAGAGAAGTTAAAAGCAGAAAAACAAGAAAGAATAATAGAAATTAGACGGATAAAAAGTGAAGGGTGCTGATAATAACATTCAGTTTCCACATGCACAGTTAAACAGAAGCGTTTCTTGACTACAATTTCTATTCATATATTGCCTTGTTATTTCCTTATTATCTATGTCTTAATCTAAAGGGTTTTGTATATTTTTGGAACTTAATAAATGCAAGTTTGAATGGTGAGTGCATGAGTGAAATTGTGTAAAAGTGTACAGTATGTTACAATGTTAAGTTCGTTGTCTGTGTTAAAAAAAGAGAAAATTGGTGTGGTCTTGTTGTCTTTCTTTCTTTTTCTTCCCCTTTCTCTTTCTGTCTAAAAGGATCTCTCTCCTTTCTTTCCACTGCTCTGCTTTCTTCCCTCTGTCAGGTCTGGCCTTATTAGACACATGTAAGTTTGGTTACAAAAATTTATAAATAAAGCAGTTTCGGGTAATCTCACCAACAAAGCCTCCCTTGGCAAAGCAATTTTGTTCATCATAGCACGATACTCATATTTCAGTTCTGCTGCCACAATACTGAACAGGTCAAGGTAAAATAAGTTCAACAAGATATATTGGAGAAAAAAAAACAGAGAATACTGAGAAAAGAATTGTATGTTTTTTTTAGCTTAATAAATGCAGGTTTGAATGGTGAGTGTCTGTAGGTTTGTTGTGTTAAAAAAGAGAAAATTGGTACGGTCTTGTTGTCTTTCTTTTTTTTTTTCCCTTTCTCTTTCTGTCTAACGGATCTCTCTCCTTTCCACTACTCCTCTTTCTTCCCTGTCCCTGTCAAGTTTGGCCTTATTAGACACATGTAAGTTTGGTAACAAAAATTAATAAATTTTAAAATAAATTTTGGGTAGTCAAGGGGGGCTTCTCACTAACAAAGCCTCCCTTGGCAAAGCAATTTTGTTCATCATAGGACTGTACTCAGATTTCTGTTTTGCTGCGATGATTCTGAATAGGACAAGGTTTAAAAAAAAAAAAAAAAAAGAAAATTCAATCAAATATATTGGAGAATATATCAGAGAAGATAATTTATACTGACTGCTGTATTTACTTTGTGTTTCAGGCGTCTGAACGATTTGTCGGTGGTGACGCCGTTCTCCAGGGACGACCGAGGATACACTCCGCTGCACGTTGCTGCCATCTGTGGTCAGCTTCTGCTCTCCGTCTGAAACCGGGACAGGAGTTTTAACGCTCTGAGCCGTAACTGTAACTGTCTGTTTGCTGTTTCAGGTCAGGCGCAGCTCATTGATCTGTTGGTAAGAAAAGGAGCCCCCGTCAACGCCACGGACTACCACACCCTCACCCCGCTGCACCTGGCCTGCCAACGCGGGTACCAGGGAGTCTCTGTGAGCACACACACACACACACACACATGCACACACACACACACACACACACACACACACACACACATACATGCACACACACACACACATGCACACACACACACGCATACATATACACACACGCATACATATACACACACACACACATACATGCACACACACACACACACACACATGCACACACATGCACACATGCACACACACGCACACACATGCACACACACACACACACGCACACACACGCACACACACACTAATGCACTTTGATTTTTAGGTGCTCTAATAAAGTTTAGGCTGTTCTTTAACCCTATAATGCCAAATGTACCATATTTGATTCATAAGGTTTCTGAAATGTTTTGGGTCTGACACCTTTTGCATAATTTAACGGTAAAAACTTTGCTCAAACTCAAATGGTACACAATCAGATACACCTGATAACAGGGAGCAGAAGACACAAAAAATAAATTTAACTTATCGCATAGTAATAAATTATTAATATTAAAAATGTATTTCTGTTTTTTCTTTTAAATATTTTTTAAAAGGCCAAATAAGAAATTCAAACCAAAAACAAGTCATTTTCTGTTTTGTTTTATTCTTGGATCAGGCTTTAAAGGGTTAAAGAAACATCTTGAAGGGAATTTCACCTGTTCTTCCTCTCAGTGCAAAAACTGTACTCATGAGTCATGTATATACGTCATAACGGGGGTTTATCAGAATCAGAAATACTCAATTATTTTTGTTCCCAACTCCAGATATACAACAGCATATATATATATGCATATATACACACAACATTATACACAAAAATATAAGTAAATATATACATATGTAACTATATGTGTTTATATACAGATCTAATACAAGTAGGCCTTGGTGCTGTGTCGTGCGTTTAGCTTGTAGATTTGTTCATCATATCAATAACTGTATGTTATGCTATTGTACATTATACTTAATTATGGGCTATTAAACAAAAAATTTTAGGGTGATCAATATGACATGGAAAAAATGGATAATTAAGTAAAGGATGTCTTCAGTTTCAAAGGTCTAAAAAATATGTGTATTTTTTCTGGTTGAAATGAGGTAAATCAGTTACATATTTTCTATTTTCAGTTACAATGCTTCAGAGAAAACAGATTAATCTCAAATCTGATTGGCTAAAAATGTGAATCAAGTTGTTTTGATTTGTTTTTATCACGTGGAGATACTTGTTTGCAAGTTTCAGTGTCTCTTTGGTGCACAAGCTGCGTTTAATTCCCGTTTCTCCTGCGGTTCAGCTGCTGCTTCTGCACTACAAGGCCAACGCGGACGCTCAGGACAACAATGGCAACACGCCGCTGCACCTCGCCTGCATGTATGGACACGAAGACGTAGGTCAACAACTCACCACCTTTGTTACAACACAGCACGCGTTTTCAAATGTTAAAACTTGATTGGTTTAGAATATTTCCCAGTTGTAGATGCTCAGATGTCAGAATCTCCCTGTTTTTCTTTTGTTCTGTTTTTGGGGTTTTGGTTGGTTTTGGGGTTTAATTTTTCTTTGTGTGATTCCCTCTCAAGTCGAAATCACGAAACCAAGTCGTTCTAAAAAGTTACAGGCTTTTAATCACACAACTGGCTTAACCCTGTAATACCAAATGTATCATATTTGATACATACCGTTTCTGAAATGTTTTGCGTCTGACACCTTTTGCATAATTTAATGGTAAAAACTTTGCTCAAAATCCTATTGTACACAATAAGATACACCTGATAACAGGGGGCAGAAGACTACACAAAAAATAATCTTGACTTATCGCTTAGTAATAAATTATTAATATTGAAAAAATATTTTTGGTTTTTCTTTTTACATATTTTGTTAAAAGGCCAAATAAGGAATTCAAACAAAAAAAAAGGAATTTTCTGTTTTGTTTTATTCTTGGATCGGGCTTTAAAGGGTTAATAGTGTGCCGTGAGAACTGTTAAAAACACAAACAGAAAAGCCAATAAAATACATTATTTCCATGGAAAGAAACTTCAAGAATAAACTCGACCGCACGGTTACATGTTACGTCCAAATCCTTCACATTACATTTTTACAATCTTACAAAAATAACAATAACAAAACACACATATGCCTCATTGTCAGCTTTCCCTTGAGAGAAAATTAGAACTCTTCGGTCCTTCAATGCACTTTATTCAAACTTCTTTTAACGTCGCTGGTTCTTAAGCAGAGGAATCGAGGGGCTAGCTGCCTGCTAGCTTGGTCCAGAATCTCAATAAACAACAGGTAGCATCTCTCAAAGATAGCTAACTTTGGTCCCCCCTTTAATTAACCCTATAATGCCAAATGTATCATATTTGATTCATAAGGTTTATGAAATGTTTTGCGCCTGACTCCTTTTGCATAATTTAATGGTAAAAACTTTGCTCAAAATCCTATTGTACACAATCAGATACACCTGATAACAGGGGGCAGAAGTCTACACAAAAAATAATCTTGACTTATCGCATAGTAATAAATTATTAATATAAAAAATGTATTTCTGTTTTTTTCTCTTTACATATTTTGTTAAAAGGCCAGATAAAGACTTAAAACAAAAAAAAAAGTAATTTTCTTCTTTGTTTTATTCTTGAATCAGGCTTTAAAGGGTTAAGACATGTTTCCCCATATCAAAACAAAAAATATACAGGAAATATACGCTTTTAATATTAAACTTTTATTACTTCAAATTAACATATATATGAACTCTATATTTTTAACCTAATATCTATCAACCTATTATTTATTTATTTATTTATTCTGACTTTGATGGCAGCTACACTTTGGATTTTCATTTCATTGAGTTTTTTTATGTTTTCTAGGCTGATATTTGACATTATTCTGCCTCTCCCTATTATTTGTTTATTTATTTATTCTGACTTCGATGGCAGCTACACTTTGGATTTTCATTTTTTTGAGTTTTTTATGTTATCTAGGCTGATATTTGACATTATTCTGTTTCTCCCGACAGTGCGTGAAGGCCCTGGTGTACTACGACGTGCAGACCTGCCGTCTGGACCTGCAGAACGACAAAGGGGACACGGCCCTGCACATGGCGGCCCGCTGGGGCTACGAGGGAATCATCACGGTGCTGCTGGAGAACGGAGCCGCCACCCACCTGCTCAACAGGAGCAAAGAGTCCCCGCTGCAGTGTGCTCTCAACTCAAAGGTCAGCAGCAAAGGAAACCAGCCAAACGGCTCGTCAATGAGCCTTTAACCTGAAATGAATTAATGAAAGAGATCCGATTAGTCTCACAAAGGTGGAATGAAGAGACCCTGATCTCCGTCATATGTATATTATTGAATGGCACACACACTGAGTTTGGCCATTGTTTTAGTGTTCCTTAAAACTAAAATGCCAAATGTATCATATCTGATCCATACGGTTTCTGAAGTCTTTTGGATCTGAGACTTTTTGCATCATTCAGTGGTAAAAGCTTTGCTCAAACCCCTGTTGTACACATTCAGACATACCTGATAACAAGTAAATTATGTGTTTGCACAGCCCTCAGATAATTTATTTTATCCTTTTATAAATTTATAATTTATTTATTATAATAAATTATAACCTTATAATTTCTTAATTTATTTTGATAAAGCCCTCAAAATAATATACTAATATTATTTTTGGAATAAGAAATATTTTCAGATTTCCAGCAGCACATTAGCACAATTTCATAGAACAAAAAACCTTCAGAAAATCAATTGTTGTGGCTCATTTTGTTTTGTATAAAGGTAACATGATGTTTTTTCTCCAAAAGATACTCACGTTGTTGCAGACGACGCAGAACGGCCATCAACTCTTTGGGACCGACGTGAGTTCAAGTTTTCTTCAGCTACAAACTGACAAGTACTGAATACACGTGACCTAAAGATTATTTCATATCATCTCAGAAAAGCAAACTGTCCCATGATGATGAAACACTGACTGTGTTTGACCTGCGTCAGTCGTCTTAAGTAAACTTTAGAAATAGTTCTCCAATCTTTCTGAAGCTCTCCGAGTTTTTTTTTCTTTGGATATTTTCTGCTGTTCTTCTCATTTTTAGTCTAGTTCTGGTAGCTTGGCCTTTTCAGTGGAAAATGTATTTTCTTTATTGAGCCACTTACCTATGAATCTTTCAGGCAGGAAAAGGGGGCCTTGGTTAAAAAAAATAAAAAAATAAAATATTTAAAAAATTTAAAAATTAATTAATTGATTAATTAAAATAAATAAAAAGAAAGAAAGAAAGAAAGAAAAAAATTAAAATTAAATGAAGGAAGAAAAGTGTTTTAAAAGACACTAATCAAAGCTGGGTAGTGTAGCCATTTTCACAAATAAGGTGATCCACTAAAAATATTTACGATAAGTAAGCATTAATCGATATAAAGTCCAAGAATGTTCTTAAGAATGTAAGTAAACGGGCGTTTCCAACTAAATATGAAATTGCAAGCGTTTGGTGAATCATTCTTCTTTTTAAACTTAAATAAATGAGACAAGACCGGAGGAATGCCAATAATTTCTAATATCTTTCTAACAAAGTTAGAGTCAAAGTTTCTTCAGAGATGGTCTCCTTTAAAGGGTGACTGTAAAGAAATGGTAGATGAGTGTGAAAACAAAAGGCAGACAACATCCAAACCGCTTCAAAAAGCCTGGAGAATTACTCTGATGAAGTTTGTGTCACACTTCTCTGACGTGTGATGGGTTTTAATTTGCACAGAATTTGAATTTGAAGAGCCATTCATGTGATCATCCTGTGGTCTGATGATATTAGCTGTGCATGTCCAGAGATGAGATCAGATCGTGATAAACTCTTAGCTGCTGGTATAGGAATGCATTTCCATATAGGCCTTAACCCTGTAATGCCCAATGTATCATATTTGATACATACGGTTTCTGAAATGTTTTGCGTCTGACACATTTTGCATAATTTAATAGTAAAAACTTTGCTCAAAATCCTATTGTACACAATCAGATACACCTGATAACAGGGGACAGAAGACTACACAAAAAATAATCTTGACTTAACGCATAGTAATAAATTATTAATAAAATGTTTTTCTGTTTTTTCTTTTTACATATTTTGTTAAAAGGCCAAATAAGGATTTCAAACCAAAAAAAGTTATTTTCTGTTTTTTTTTATTCTTGGATCGGGCTTTAAAGGGTTAATAGTCCCTCCCTTCCCAATGGTTATTACCAGATATTCCAGTTTAAAGTGTCAAGATCAGATACAGCAGAATGTTTAATGAATTGGGTTATTTGGCCTTAAAATGAGAACCCAAATATTTTTCAAACACTTTGAAATTTGCTTCTGATAACTGATAACTATTGTCTTGATATGGTCATTACGCCTTAGTGTCAAAGACTTTTTTTTTAATGAGTGCTGAAATATAAAAGATGTTCATTTAGAGTCTGGTGGAGGCTACTCGCCGTGTAACCCAGTCCTAGCATGAATTCATAAATCTGACTTATTCTTTCTCCCCCCCCCCCCAGTCTCCCAGCTGTTCGCCTCTGGCCTCAGACTGCAGCAGCCGTCGCTCCTCCGTCTCCAGCACCTCCTCCCTGAGCTCCGAGCCCAAACCAGAGACGGAGCGGGTTCGACACAGAGAGGTGAACCGCTGCAAAAAAACGCTCAGAAAAGCCGGAAACGTTTATCTGCTCTCACGTCAGGCACAACAAAAGGACGTCTGATAGGAAATACAACACAGGAACGTCCCTACCAGCAGCTAGATAAATGCTAAATGCTGTTAAGGACAGTGTGTAAAGTTTAAATAAAAAACAGAAAACAGTGATTCTCAAATAAAATATGCTTAAATCAGTATACAATTCATAGCACGCTTCTTAAAATCAGAAAATCCACAGAGTGAAATACTGATAAATACTGCAGATAATTACACATGGCAATAAAACAAATGTAAAAGAATTGAATAAATCTTTATTAATAAATAAATTCCAAATAATATAAATAATAAATAATATGAATAAATTAATTAATAATAGTAATAATATAAATTATATTATTTATGAATAATTATATTTAATTTAGTTAAATAAATTATAAATTAGAAAGAAATAATCAATAAAAAGGGTTTTTATTGGCAGGTAGAGACTGAGATACAGGACGTACCCTAACTTAAACTTTCACTACATGAACTTTGAACTAACTTGGCTTTTTTATTTTATTAAATTTTTATATTTTGTATACATTTTCCTATGACTTCGACGTCATATGTATGTTGGAAATTTACTTTGGGTGTCGAGTCAAATATATGATCAAATTTCACTTCGTATGTTGGAAAATTCGTATGTTTAGGCGATCGTATGTAGAGGTTCTGCTGTGTTAAATGATGAAATATGTAAAGCATTCACTCTGTTTTTCCATTTTGGATCCAAAACCTTGTGGAGGCATTGTGCCGTTTAACTGAAGCTGTTTCTAACGAATGCTGCTGACAGCTGTGTTGGTCTGACAGGTGGAGAAGCTGCTGCGCGCTGTTGCCGACGACGACACCGAGATGGTGAGTGTGTGTGTGTGTGTGCGTGTGTGTGTGTGAGAGAGTGTGAGTGTGAATGTGAGAGAGAGAGAGTGTGTGTGTGTGTGTAATGAATCAGCCACAACCTCAAGCTTTTATTTTTAGTTCAGTGTTTGTGTATTCTTCATTGTATTTATCAGGCCAACATGGAAAAAAGAAAATTTAAAATTTAAAAATTTTAGGTAAAAAAAAAAAAAAAGTAAATCTTAAGTAGTTCTCAATCACTTAAAATGTCAGAAAAAGTAGGTTGCAGCCCTCTGTTCTCACTCTGGTGGTGAAAAACATTTTTGTGATTTAATTCTTCTGCTAAATCTAAAGTTCTGCGTGTGTGTGTGACACCTAGTGGGAAAATTTGAAAACTCAATCTTTCTAATGTGTGTGTATGTGTGTGTGTCTTATAATAGATTTAAATGCATATATGATGATGCACGAGAGCATCTCAATAGAGGAATGCTTTCCTGAATGCATGAATAGGAAACTGGGTTTTTGGAAAGGCATGTCCCCATTTGTCCTATTTCCAATATACGTCCTTGTATATAATGAAAACACGTGTGTGTGTGTGTGTGTGTGTCCCAGGTGCGCTATCTGTTGGAGTGGATGGACGAGGAGGAAGAGGAGGATGACGGGGAGTTGGGGGCGGAGCCTCTGCTCTGCCACCCGCTGTGCCAATGTCCGACCTGCGCTCCCACTCAGAAGGTATTTTTTTGGTTAAACTTGTTTGGACTTATTGCACAAACCGATTTAATATACACTATTTTAACATAATATGTATAGAGTTTAATTAAGTGTTTGAAAGATTCATTTAACTATTTTTAAATTAATGTCTATATTGCCATGAAGCAATTAGGATTTTTTTGCCTGGGATCTTCCTATTGGTGACCTGATCAAAATGGTCGACTTGGATGTGGGCGGAGTTGGATATGTACTTGATTAATGGTAGCATGTTATTATTAGCCTTTAGCCGCAGCTAGCAAGGCTAACGTCTTGTTAATGATCATAAACAACGGAAATAAATGCATAAATAAATCTGAGATACTTTTTCGAGTATCGATACTTTTGACCCCCCCCCCCCCCCCCCCTGCAGCTTTCCGTGCAGCAGGCCGGAGCCCTGGGCGTCAACAGCTGCAACGCGGACGGCTTCACGCCGCTCCACGTGGCGGCGCTGCACGGCCACGCCCCGCTGGCCGCGCTGCTCAGTCGCCACGGCGCCAACGTCAACGCACGCACCAACCAGAACGCCACGCCGCTGCACCTGGCCAGCCAGAACAGCCACGTCCAGGTGAGGGG
>JABUIW010000124.1:12746074-12778462 GCA_013363375.1 Menidia beryllina | reverse complement strand
TTAACCCTTTATCGGGCAAGTGACTGTTTTTGGTCATTTCCCCACCTGTTAGTTATCGCGCCCATCCCCCGTCTCAATGAGTTCTAGAATAATTTCATCTTTATCCAGCCAATCAGCAAAGATCACCCTACATTATAGTTTACTTTGTTTTGTAGTTTGACCAATCAGCAGAGACCGCGGACACGTCAAATTTCTCTTTTTCTCCAAAGTCAGAAAAATGAGCTTTTGCAGCTCGGTTCACTGGACATTTTCAAAGGAAACATCAAAACTAACCATTTGAACTTGATGAAACTCATACATTTTATTGTTGAATAGTTGTGTTTAGTGTTGACATACAAGTTGTTTGCTGAGGAATTATTAAAATTATTGAAAATACGGCATGAAAAATGCAGGCACCATATTTGATCATATGCCCTGTTCACTAAAAACTAGATTTTACTTGGAATGTCTGTTTTTGGACATATGCCCAATGCATCTAACAAAACATACTATGCATTTTCTTTACAAATAAAGCAATACAACTTAGCATATTATGTTTTAAGGTCGCAAAAGTTTTTTATATCACTATACAGTGATTCTGCTAAATTTCAACACTGTGTTTTTAGTTTATGAATAGTAATTATGAGTGATTTTTGCCACTTGACAACCTGAGGCAATATATCAAAAGCAAGCCAGACAAGTGGGGTTTAAAGTTGTTTGCCAGGGCATCTGAGGATGGCTTCATCCATGACATTGTGCTAAACCAGGGCAGGACTACCCTGGAGGCCCATGATGTTCCCCTGAAACCTGAATAAGAAGGCTTAGGTGCCACCAGCCAGATTGTATCTGTCCTTGCCAGTACCATGTCCTTCCCCACCACCACAGCCATCTATGCTGATAACATTTTCACCAGCCCGGCGCTAGTGCAGTACCTGCATTATATGTATTTTTATCTATGTATACTTATTGGAATTTGTTTTCCCACTGCAGGCAAGTGACCAAATTTGATCACTTCATTGGCCTTGACATTTTTACCACTAAAGGGCAAGTTACCAAATATGGTAACTTCATTGAACTCGATTTTCAACATGAAAATAAAATAATTTAAAAAATGTCACAATTGGAATAAAGTCTTATTATGTTGTCCAATAAGACTCTAAGGTTGAATTTTTTAATTTTAAAGTATTTCATTGAGTACCCTATAAAGGGATATGGGTCTACAATTAGTGATAGTGATTATGTCAATAATTTAGTTAGCGTTTACAGAGGGGGGGTGTTTGACTCTCTGAGGGAGGCGTTGTACAGATTGATGACCACTGGCAGCTGACGGGCCTTTAATACAGGACGGTCTGTTGGACTGGTCAGGGTTCGGGGGGGGTTGCCCTCACCTGTCTGGACCGAGCTGGTGCTGGGCCCGGCGGGCTGCCCCGTGCTGCTGGCCGTGGTGGCCGTGACCAGCCGGACGTAGTGGAACCTGCTGCCCGGCACCTGGATCTGCTGCACGTTGGGCTGCGCGGCCAGCGGGATGATGTTCTTGAACTGGGAGCCGCCCACTCCTCCCACCACCACCGACTGCACAGGTTTGATACTCTGACGGCGGTCAGATAAAAGAAAAAAGAGCCGGGGCTCAGAGTCCGAACCCGACAAACACTCACTCTGACACGCAGGTGCTTCACACACACACAAACACACACACACACACAAAGCTCCGAACACACACACTGAAAGCCGTCTTTTCTGAGGCAGGACGCCGCCCGTGGGCTCACCTGCGCCGGGCTCTGGCTGGCGGCCACCTTGACCGGGGAGGCAGATGTGGGCTGCTGGACTGTGAGGATCTGCTGGCCGAGGGCTACATTGACAGGCAGTGCTACAGACTTCTGCGGGGCGTTGGAGGGCGGAGAGGCCACGGAAACCACCGTCACCTGGAACAAACAAACAAACCAGGAGAAACCAGAATGAGAAAATATGCAGTTTCTGGCATTACTGTCTAAAAATCCATAGGCAACATGACCACAGGAAGTAAAAAGAGCTCTAATGCCATCAAAGGACCAGAACGGCAGCAAATTCCCAGCCGGTGGATTCACACTGCATCCATCACCTCTGATCTGATCCCCAAATACTGAAAGACTCACACATTTGTAGCAGCATTGGCACCAGAATGACTCCTTATGTTCCCGTAAGGGTCAATACACCAGTATGTAGAAGCTCCTCAGCCCAAATGACTTATTTTTACACTATAATCCACTTGTTATTGACATAATCGCATTTTCAAATTCTCGGTTTTTCTAAAAGATTTTTAAAAAGTAAAGAAATAAGATGTCACATTCTATTAATGTTCTGAACACAAGGCAGTTTTAGTGGTTTTGAGGGAATTGGGCTTGAAATCAGTAACAGAAAAAGGAAACTTTTCCCCTCAGGTGTGGTTGCAAACCTTAACACAAAACCGCCTGACGTGTAGAAAACGAGCCCTTTACTGGTAACGGCGCTTCAGGCTCACCTTGCTGGGGGTCTTGAGGGGGGATATGGCGATCTTTTTTCCGGGTATGCTTTGTAGTGTGGTGTTGTGAGGCTCAGAGAGAGTGATGGTCCTCGTGGGCATCACTGGTGACGTCTGCGTCAGGACCCGACCTGCAAACCGGAGCCAGGTTAGAGACGGAAAGCTTTTAAAAGGCGAGGGTTTCATTCACTTTCTGACCGAGGCGGCAGCATGCGGGCTCGGCGCTAAAAGGCTGCAGATATGTGGACATACATTCATCAATGTACAGGAAAAAAAGTTACCGTAAATATTTATGCTCTATTTTTCACCAGTAATTCTGCATCCCTGTGTGATGCTTTATAATCTGAAATATGCTTCCACCAATCGAATCAATTTACTAATTATTAATGCACTATTGCATAACTATGCATGATTATTATTACTATTAATCAAATCATTGAATAGCACTGTTTGATTAAAAAAGTGATAGATTTATCTATCCCTTCTTTAAATCAAATCTAAAAAAAAAGCTCATTAAAACAAATAGCTCACAAACATAATGTGTTAGAAATAAATCTAGTTTAGGTATCAAATAAAAATAAATTAAATGTAAACAAATAAATATAAATCATTTTGGAAAAGGTTAAATGGGCTTTTTCTTTTTTAATAAACACAGGTAATTAAAGGCTTAAATAAGAGTATAAATAAAAATCCCTACACATTTAATTGGTGCATTTTTAGCAGGTTTATCTTTTTCTCAGCGATATCTCTGTCCTTCTGCAGGTCTGAACGAGCTTACCTGCTATTACAGGAGTGACGGAGGTCTGCGGGTTTAGCCCTTTGCTGTTGACCGTTTTTGTGATGATAAACTTGATTGGCGCTGCTGAGGATGCTGGTGGTTTCTTGGGAATCTATGGATTTATGGACAGAAAAACATTAACATATTCAATTTTGGACACACGGCTACTTGTTCCCTTGTTTGTTTTTCTACAGAGTTAATGCTGATTTAACTCTTCTGTACAGACTTCAATGTCACACAATCATTTCCAAAAATCTAAACAACAAAAAATTGCCATAAAACTATCTCTAATATCAACATTTTAGTTTTCTTTTTATTTGACTACATTTCTACCTAAAATCTCTCACACATATTTTCTTTCTTCCTTCAGACTATAAAATGAATAATCTTACAATTTATTCTAAGCGGTTACTAGTAAACAAAACAGCTTAAATTGAGTCTAAGCCCGGACGATGATCAAATAGTCCGTAGTGCTCCATAACAAAGCTTTGAGTCTCATCGTGTGCAGTCAGACTGACAGGAACTAACCCTCGGAGCAGTTTTTATGGAACTCAGTCTGTGTTACGGCCATTTTGCTGCTCAGTCAACACAAACCTGTACAGTCTTCAGCTGCTGGGCCTGTAACGTTGTCACCTGGTTCCCGGAGCTGCCCACCACCGGCTTCAGCTCCGACCGCCCGCCGATGGTCACCACCTTAAACTGCGCGGCTTGCCCCTTGGCGTCCCCTGAAGCCTGAGGAAGCCCGGCTTTGCTGCCTGTGTGGGGTATCTGGAGCACAAAGGGCTGCCCCGACTTCCCGATTGCTGTGAGCAAAAGCTTTTGTCCGTCCTGCTTGATGAGCTGGGACTGGGATATGGCTGCTTCTGTGGCCTGAGACGACGCCACCTTATTGAGAATGATCTGATGGTTGGCGGGGGAGATGGTGAACGGGGCGGTGAGCTTTTGCAAGCCGCTCGTGGAAACACTGGTCCCACTCACACTGTCCGTGGTTTTGGTTGTGGCCATTGAAGTGGCCAGCACTGGCTTTAGGGTAAGGAGGGGCGATGAAACGGAGGAGACTGAGATGGAGGGCTGACTTCCTGAGCTGAGAGTGGAGTCTGTGGCGGGGGCCAGAGTCTGTGAGTGCTCTGCTGAGGCGGCGTCCGGACAAACGCTCGCGCTCTCAGATGCGTCCGTTTCCATGGGCACCGACGCATCGAGGCTCTGCTCCGACTGGACTGTGGTGCCGTCGGACTGGGAGTGAGGGACGTCCTCTATGGCCTCGGTATCCATGATTTCATCAGGAAGGAGGCTGTTCAGCTCTGGTGACACCACATCCATGCTGACAATGTCTCAGGTCTCTGTTAATCCTGAGAGAACAAGGCAGCTACTTCATAACGTCATCCAAATTAAGTTTATTTAAAAGAATTTAAAAGGCTGGTTTTAAAGTGAGGAATTCACAGTAAAAAGAAGCATTACTATAAATGATAAACAGTCAAAGACAACTAAATAGAGCATTTAATCATCTGTGTTTTATATGTTTGTTTAATAAACTAGAAATAAGTAAAGTTGACACACAAATCTGCTCATTTTCTGGATGTAAAATGAAGGACGCCTAATAACTGTCTTCAGATGAACGAACCTCTTTGGGCCGCTGTGCTGCAGGTGTTAGATTTACACCTGATTTAGACTGAATAGATCATTGATTTATGCACACATCTGTAAATTGAAACATCTAAAGCCATCTAAGCCCTAATGGGCCCAAAGTTTGAGATGTCCATCTTAGATCCTCTGATAAACCTGATTGCAGCTGTGGACCATAGTTGTAGACATTCTAGTGCACATTTGCTCTTAGTAAGTCCTTTATGATCCTTTTTATCTTTATTTACTTCTATATTTTGCCTTTATATGCATGTAATCCCCCAAATCATTTAATTTTATTTTTCTACAAGACATCCCTTTTGTGAAGCAGGATTAGTCTTGAATATGAATCTGTTCTAAACTCTGATTATACCGGATAAGGGGATAATAACGCAGTCTGTTCCCAGAAGCCTTTGCAGCTAACATAAACAAAGTGTGCCAGTCGAGAACTCACGGCTAAAAAAAAAAAAAATGTTCGCTTTGATAACTCGACCTGTTCGACTCTTCCCAGGACTAAATCACGGGAGATGTAATCAGCACAGAGATGTGCGCGTGCCACGTCTGGTTTTGACAAAGGCTGACAGCTGATGGTGGGTTAACTAGGCCGCACTGTCCCTGTGCCGGCCTATATCTTTGTCCTGCTGCTCTCTACTTAACATTAATCCACCGAAACGCACATATGAACCCTTCCCACCTCCCAACGCTGACACACACACACCGCTGACTAGTCTGAACCCTTTTCACCTCCCCCGAATGAAAACGACCACCACGGGCTGCCCCCAGCCGCCTCTTCCACCTTCACGGCACCCACAGAAGTGCTCTCCCCTGGGGCCCAAAAAAAAAAAAAAAAAGTGGGGAAAAAGCTGCGGGCTGTTTGCTGGCAGCGTTACTATTTCAGGCAGGGGTTGGATTTCGAAAGATCCGCCATTTTTACCTCGTCATCAACTCGGTTAGCTCTCCGGCTAACTGGGAGCTACTCTGAATGGAAGAACGCGTTAGATATTACCACAATTGGTAAGGGGCAATTAACCAGGGCGTTAATTGGCACAACGTCAAAGCTTCTGCGCGAGGGCTTGAGATGAGAGGCGAGCACGAGCCCCACGACCAAGTAACAAACTCTTCCAGGGATCCTGACAGCGTAAACAATGCTAGCTTTCAAGAATTTCTGCTGTCACCCGAGATATCCCTGCGGATTGAAACATTTGGTCCGTCAAACTGCAGTTAACGCAGTTTCCCCAGTGCTTTGTCAAAAACGGCCTCATCCACACGCACTTTTAGGCTGCGTTTTCTCGTCCTGATCAGTTAATAATCATGTCTTTTCGATTTTTAACCGCTCACCTGAAGTCATGGTCAGCACATAAACTATAAAAACGTCACATTAATAGCATCGTGTGCCACATATCTTAATAAGGCCGTAAACAGCTTCAGTTAACAGGGAACTGGCGACTTGTGTGTTGTAATTACTGGCAGCATACATAGAAAGAAGAACAACCGCTTTTTCATTCCGTCAAAACAAGTTATTGTCCGGCTAAAGAAAGCTTTCTAAGTTAAGTTAGCCGGCAGTTGACAGAATATGTGTTCACCATCGCAGGAAACCTTCTGTTTTGATTATGCCAAATTAGTCTCAGAACACGTAACAAAGTCTATTCTCAGTTTCAGGGGGGATCCAGTTGCTCACCGGGTATCATCAGCAACAGCAGCCTCATCAAAGCCACCCCAGCGGGCAGGACAACTGTACTAGCAAAGTTGCTGAGCTTGCTAACCAGCACTAGCTAGCACAACGTTATATATTAACACCGGACACTTTCAGTACTGTGCGTCTTTCTGCTGGAAACAGAGTAGCAAAGTGCATAATGTTCCGAAACGTTGTTGTGCTTACCCGAGATTTTAACGCTGGGCAGCGTTTCCAGATAAAACAGGGAAAGGAAAAAGCGATTGTTCAAAATACCGCGCCGAGCGCCATTCCTCCCTGACATTTCACAGGCCGGCCACGCCCTCCGCGTACTACGTCACTTTGACGCGTATCTTAAAGGTACAGTACACAGCTTAGCCGTGGCATTCAGCCGCACGGTGATGTTCCCCAAATGTATTCACACAGATATCTAACAACAGATAAAAGAATTAAGCTGCCCCCCCAAAAAATAAAAAATAAATAACGAGGGCCACAAAAACATATAGTGCTAGTTCAGCTGACACTGCTTATTTAAATGGTTAATTGTATCTTTATTATATTATTATATCTGAATATATATATGAGGCCCCTAGCACCCTACCGGTAGTCCCCCTCCGGCCCCTGGTAGCCCGGTAGCCCCTTACCGGTAGCCCCCTCCGGCCCCCGGTAGCTCCGTACCGGTAGCTCCCTACCGGCCCCCCCATACCGGCCCCCGGTAGCCCGGTAGCCCGGTAATCCGGTAGCCCCACTCCGGACCCCGGTAGCTCTGTACCGTTGTTGGTCCTTTGCAGCGATACGTCAACGAGTCCGCCATCTTGGATGTGGCAGAACTGCCTGTAAACTAATCAAACAAAACTGACTGGAGTCACTGGACTGAACTCCATAAAGCGCCTTTCTACAAAGTGCTTTAAGTTAATGCACCTTATTCACCCATTCATACACACATTGGAAAAAAATAGTCACAAAAAACGTACGTAACTTTTAAAGTGATGATTATACACTTTTACTCCTGATGTTTAGGATGAAAGGAAGCACCTATCAGCGTCTGTACTTTTAATACTGTGTTTTCAGCTATTAAAGCCTATAACTCTGTTACTGTAATAAAAATACTGAAATATCTAAATTTAAAATGTAATCTGTGTCCATAATAACCAGGTCCTGAAAAGTAGATGTGGTTTTCCAGATATCCAATATGTATATTATATTATAGCTCAGCGTAAGGCCGCAAACGGCTTTAGTTAACAGGGAAACTGGCTACGTGCGCGCTCCCGCTCTGCGTGGCCTCTGGAACGCGCTGACCTGCGGGAGGACCCACCACCTCTTGGCAGAGGAAACCGGCGTTGTTGACACTTCGACTCAGGCAACAATGGCGGCCGAAGTGAGACAGGAGCTTGCACAGCTGATGAATTCAACTGGATCTCACAAAGATCTTGCTGCCAAGTATGTACCGCTCGTTCTAAAAATGATTTGAGGTTATTATTAAAAACTTTGTGTTTTCCTGCGGAGCGCAGCTCTGATGGAGCTAGCTAAGCTAAACGTTAGCTAAGTAGCTAAGTTAGCCACACATCGGTCTAGCTGGCCGGTTAAACCGTGGAGCCATTCAGTGCCGTTTTTATAGTGGGATTTTATGTTTCACTGGTTCTCAAAATAATTTGTAATCAAATAGACAACGCAACGTGGCTGCTGATTTCATGTAATGCTTGCTAACTTGTAAGCTAACCATGTTTGTTAGCTTCTCATTGACGTTTGTCAAATAACTGGAAATTATTGTTTCCTGTAACAACACAATCATTACATCAGACTGGCCGTGTGTGATACAGTGTATTTTAGGAATTTATTCACGTGCAGTTAATTGGAATACAAATATATTTCCCTGTCATAGTTAACATTTTATGGTTTGATTTTTCCAGTCAGAATATTTGCCTATTACATATGTCTGTATTCATGTTCTGGGTTTAATACCCACTCAATGAATCTTTAAATAACTGCACAGTAGATCAGTTATTTAGATAGTGGACAAATTCTGACAGATATAGTTTTTTTTGGTATTGGTTTTGTTTTTGCTGTCCTAATTTCATATACGTTGATGATATAAGAAATATATATTTTATATGATAATATTTGTAAAGGGAAATTAAAAGAGTTTTATGTTATGTCCTTGGCAAGTTACTCATCTAGGTCTAAATTTCTCAGCATTTACAAGTCATAACTCATAAGAAGTTAAAGTTTCCCAACTTGTTTTGTCCCTTTTGGGGCTGAGCAATGCTTAAACAAACTAAATTTGATCACCTTTCTGCATACGTAAGGTTTCACAAAATGACATGCATGATTTCTAACGAGTAAACTCTTCTGTAGATACCGACAGATTTTGGATAAGGCCATTCAGTTTACAGATGCGGATCAGCTGGAATCCTTGAAGGCCTTTGTCGAAGCAAGTATGAAACACCAGCGTCCTTTTCAGTTCATCAGCCTGTTTCACTAAGCAGTGTGCATTCTGATGTCTTCAGGTTGTCTTACTTTAAGGTTTTACTCTCTTGCAGTGGTCAATGAAAACGTCAGTCTTGTCATCTCGAGGCAGCTGCTCACCGACTTCTGCACACACCTGCCCAACCTGCCGGACGCCACGGCTAAAGCCGTCTACCACTTCACCCTGGAGAAGATTCAGCCCAGGGTCATCTCCTTCGAGGAACAGGTAGAAACTGAGTCTGCTGTGATTGTAGTCTCTGCCGGGCATTGTCTGAGTAGTTTTCCCTCTTATCGTCCTCAGGTAGCTTCAATCAGGCAGCATTTAGCGACCATTTACGAAAAAGAGGGCGACTGGAGGAATGCGGCCCAGGTTTTAGTTGGCATTCCCCTGGAAACTGGACAGAAGTAAGCAAGCTGTGGTTGGATTTATGTCTTTATCCTGGAGGATTTCCATATCTTTAAACAACACTTATTCCCCCCACAGGCAATATAACGTTGACTATAAGTTGGACACCTACCTAAAAATCGCCCGGCTCTACTTAGAGGATGATGACCCTGTGCAGGCAGAGGCATACATCAACAGAGCCTCTTTGCTTCAGAACGAGTCCTCCAACGAACAGCTGCAGATCCACTACAAGGTGCTTAACCATTGTCATTCCTAAAGCCCCAAGCGTGCTGCCGCCTGACCCTCACCTCTCTCTCAGGTCTGCTATGCCAGAGTGTTAGATTTCAGGAGGAAGTTCATTGAGGCGGCGCAGAGATACAACGAGCTGTCTTATAAGTCCATTGTCCATGAAACCGAGCGTCTGGAGGCCCTGAAACACGCCCTGAACTGCACGATACTGGCCTCCGCAGGTACCGGCCGCCGGCGCGTTTCCTGCTTTCAGAAAAAACAAAGCGCCCGCTCCCCTTCTGACTTTAGGCACGGCGTGGTGTGTTTCAGGGCAGCAGCGCTCCCGCATGCTGGCCACCCTCTTCAAGGACGAGCGCTGCCAGCAGCTGGCCGCGTACGGCATCCTGGAGAAGATGTACCTGGACCGCATCATCAGAGGAAACCAGCTGCAGGAGTTCGCCGCCATGCTGATGCCCCACCAGAAAGCCACCACAGCAGACGGTGAGAAGCAGCCACACTCTGACACACGGACACACAGAATCAGAATCAGAATCAGAAATACTTTAATAATCCCAGAGGGAAATTATTTTTGTTACAGGCTCCATAAGCAAAACAAAGGCATATACATATACAATCTTAATAGTGTCAATGATTAAGATTGACTCTCAGAGGGAGGCGTTGTACAGATTGAAAGGATTTCCGGTGGCGCTCTGTGGTGCATCTGGGTGGTGTGTATGATGCTGCAGGCAGATGTTGGGTTTGCAGAGGGAGGGATGTACAGGACAGCAATGATGACATGAGGGATCTCTCTGGGCAGATGGTATGGACGGAGTCCAACGGCAAGCAGTTCCACATCCGGGCTACAGAGCTGTTCCTTAACAGTGATATGACCCGGGTAACACCATCTGCTGTTCACTAGAATGGCAAGTCCCCCTCCTTTCCGCTTGCCACTCTTAGGATCCCGGTCAGCCCGGATGGTGTGGAAGCCATCCACGGAGGCAGCCTGGTTCGTGATGTCCCGGTGCAGCCAAGTCTCTGTGAAGCACATCAAACTGCACTCTCGGTACTCTGGGTGGCCCCGCGTCAGAGCCGTTAGCTCGTCCATCTTGTTGCCAAGAGACCGAACGTTGCCCATAATAACAGAGGGGAGACAATGCTTAAATCTTCTCCTTTCAATCAACCCATGCTGTCTCGACCCTCCTTTCATCCCCCGATAGTTTTTTCCTCCTCTGCAACCTCGGCGTGTTTTCCTCCGTAGTTCGGGAGGTGTCTCAGCTGGTCTGGTCACTACCGGCCGGCTTCAGTGCGATCAGCTGTTCCCCGGAGTACCCAACGGCAGCGTGTCCCGTTGAAGGCGGCATTATTTTTTTTTTAAAAAAGTACGATTTGGAGCTTGACACTTACTGAAAACTACCTCGTTAGAGAGGACAGAACCTCACTGAGTTACCGTGAGGCCACGGAGCAAACAGAAAGACGAAAAAGTAAAGAAAGTTATAAAAAGCGAACATAAAAGTTGGAGCGACGTCACAGGCAGCCTGCAGCTTTCGCGCACGCGCACTAGATAGCTTAAAGAGAAGCAGTGGGATTATGGTGCCACATCGAATAGGGTCTGTCCCCATATTTCATTTGATTTCGGGTCACATGTGACTCGAAATAGCTGTTTCACTCAGTTCAAATCAAACACATTCCCAGCAACACGTCCTGAAGAGGCAAAGTTTAGTTGAAGAGACTAGCTTAAACTCTCTTTGCTCTTTAGATATTTTTGAAGCGAGCCACTAAGAGCTTGTTTTGCTTTCTCTGACAGGCTCCAGCATCCTGGACAGAGCTGTGATTGAACACAACCTGCTGTCTGCCAGCAAGCTCTACAACAACATCACCTTTGAGGAACTAGGAGCCCTGTTGGAAATCCCCCCGGCGAAGGTGTATTTATATTTTGTGATATTCCATCACTCAGAAGAGATTGATAGAATATCGATAGAATATTGAGAGTTTAGGTCTTAAACGCGCCCCTTCTGTTCGACCCTCAGGCTGAGAAGATCGCCTCACAGATGATAACCGAGGGACGCATGAACGGCTTCATTGACCAGATCGATGGCATCGTTCACTTTGAAAGTCAGTGCACACTCCACTTTCCACACAGATATAATCATCTTACCTTTACACGTTGTCTCTCTTAATGTGTTTAAATAAATGTGGCATTGGACACTTTTTGGTAAGAGTAAATGCGGCCACATTGTTTCATCCAACATCTGAATTTTTAGCTTTAGAAGGTGTTTGAAGAGGCTGCCCCCTTCTGGCCACAAAACCACATGAACTTTCTAATCTAAGCAAATGATTCCCTTTTAAAAATCTTTAAGTAAAGTTAAAGCAAAAGGTTATCAAAGAAAACATGTTATCTTTCACAGTCTAGATGTTTCTATTTATTTATTTTACACTTCATTGGGCAACATATTCTTGGAGAAACAAGTAATAAAACTTGAATAATACAGAGTATTTAAATATCTATTTAGGAATGTTTTATTAAGATGTGAATGAGATAAAACAGAAGATTGAAACTTTTTTTACTCCATTGTGTTATACTAAGACCCGTCGAAGCTCAAATAATTGTTCAGATGTCTTGGTTCTGTTTTGCTCCCCCTGATCTTTCGTTTCATCTGCTGGCAGCACGCGAACCCCTTCCAACGTGGGACAAACAGATCCAGTCTCTGTGTTTTCAAGTCAACAACCTCCTAGAAAAGATCCGAACGGCTGCTCCGGAGTGGGCGGCGCAAGCGTTGGAAGCCCAGATGAGCCAATAAATGAGTCGCGGCTGTTCCCTCAGCTAGTCCTGAATTTCTGTCTTCCTGCTCAGAAATGTCCCGACTACAGTAACAGAACCAGAAATATGTCCCGTTTGGCGGAATTTTCAGCACCCGTTTTTTGTTTCTTTTTTCTTAAATCTTGCTCCATTGTGGCATGGATATGATGACAACAGGGCTGTGAATGTGGGTAATTGTGTGACTTCATATTGTTTACACGTTTAACATTTGGACAGAATAACTTGACATGTGATGAGGTCAAAATGAAGACACACGACTGGTCTGTATAAGGTTCTGAGTTGCAACACGTTCACCTGTTTTCAGCTGAGAAACGACACGTTTATCTGTCCTGTGGTTCTTGAATGGCAGTCATGTAAACCTCTTGGTGTGCACATGAATTTTCACCGAAGAGAAATAAATTTAAAGCTGAGAAGCAACACTGACTTTCATTCTTGTGTCACCTGAAACGAGCTGAATGCAACCTGTCTGCTGCTTCCTTCTTTATTTCATGACCTATATTGGACGCGCATTAAATCCACGTCGGGGATGTTTGTCAAACCCTAAAACTGCTGCTTTTGACTCAGTTTGAGGTAAATGAAGCTTCGCTGTGGGCTGAGATACAGATACAGATCCAGCTTTGCTCCACACCGCTTTGCTTTATGGTCGCCTGATGTTCTTTTTGGGTTGTTCAGCATGACCGCAAATGAGTTTGTTGGCTTGTAAATGTGTGGTTCTCCCATAGGAACGAGGCTCCATGACTGGTGTTACACCCCACAGCTGTAGGGGGAGCCAAAGAGCTTAGTGACTCCCAACATATGGAGCCCAAAGGGAAAATCAGGTGACTGACGCCCTGCACACCAACCTCACAGAGTTCAACTTAAGTTTAAAGGTCCAGTTTGTAATCTTTAGGCACTCTGTATGAAACATAACAATAAAAGGTTTTGATTGCTACAGACTAAGTGAGTAAAGTTTTTATTGACAAAGGAGGAGTTGGCTCACACACCTCAATGACACAGTGTTGAAATGCATTCATACAGTCCAAAGGGTCTATTGGCTGTGGGAGGACCTCAGTATGCCTACGAGTAGTTCTCTCCAGCTTTACATGGGTAATCCTTTCCATGTCTTTTCTGTCTTATCTTGAATGGCTTTTATTGGTTTGCTTTCTGGATCTGTTTCGGTTACTCAGGACTGTCAGCCATTCGTGTTTACTGCCGGACCCTGTCTTGAACGGGTGTGTTCTGAGGGGATGCCCTCATCTCTCTCATAACTGGAAAATATTCTTGTGCATGGCGAAACCTCCTGTCTTTGTTAAATCTTCCCCTCGATTTCTGTAATTCTTTGTATGTTGGTGTCAGATTTTTAGCTCGACAGCAATGGCCTTATTTCCATTTTGGGGCTCAGTTCAAAACAAAAAAAATTATTTGTGAGACAATCCCCCGTCCTGTGAGTGAACAAGGCAACTGTGGAAGGAGAATAACTTCGAACAGGAACAAAGTTCCATCAGAACCAGAACCGAGAGGGGCTGGATGTGACATTTCTATCCCTGAATCCAGTACTTTGGTATTTATGTGATTTTAAAGTAAAGTTAGATTACGGTACATTTGCCAAATAAGAATGGGAAAAAGGCTAAATTGAGTATCAGGTGGAAACACAAACCATTTTCCCTATTTTTCAAATTTTTAATCCCTCTTAGGAGACAGCATTATAGTTACAAGGAGGCTGAGAAGACCAAGTTTAGCAAACAGGGATGTTTATTCAAATATTTGAAAAACTCTTTTTTAACTTATTGGCAGCAAGTTTAAAAGTTGTTATAAGTAGTTGGTTCACCTAAAAGATTAATAAAAGGGTTGATATAAATATGTAAATATCTATACATGCCTTTAAAGTGCAAAAAAACACAAAAATGATTCTAGTTTTATGACATAAAACCTTTTATTAAAGCATAACTTATCAGTGAAAGGACATTTTACACCCCCAAGATGATTGATTCAAGCTGGTGTTGACGAACAAGAAAATTCATCGGGGAAGTGTTCATAAATGTGAGGAAGTTTAAGTGCTGGGAAAAAAGAGAGCAAAAGGCTGAGATGTGTTAATCAGCCCATTTATTTCCCCACATCCTGTCATCTGCTGCGGATGATCCAGATTAAATACGACGACAGGCGATAAATCAAGGCGATGGCTGCTCTGGGGCAGAGTAATTATCAACTGACTGGAAGCCGTAAAAGTGGCTTCCTCAAACGAGAGCGTTTGGTGGGGGCTGGAGAACTCGCGGGAAGCCGAACGTCACGTCATCCTGAGGCCACGCCGGCATCTGCCAGATATATAAAGTTGGCAAATCATCGACCATCTCTCCGGGATCCCCGCGCATGCACACAGAGGCTGCTGGGTCCTTACGTGGAGCTCCTCGGCTCAGAAGATGCCCTGCTCCTTGCGGCGGTCGATGTCTCTCTTCAGCTGGCAGGTGGCGCAGACCGGGCAGCAGCCCACCACCATGAAGTCCTGCCACAGCGACCCCTGCAAGCACACAGACAGAAAGCTGCTCTGAACGCCCCGGTCAGCCCATTTTCATCACTTCTGAGGCGAAAACTAAATAAACAAGTTCTCGTCCTGGAGGTTTGAGACATTTCCTGCTTCAATAAGCCTGTTTATTACATTTATTATTCTTTCAAATGTGAGCAAAAACATCAGAAACTAGCCAGAGAAGTTATTTATTAGCAGAGAAATATCCCAAATGTTACTATTTCTGTTATTTCCCAGGTTTCTAAAACAAGATTAATGCAATTTTGGTTTAATTCATGTTCACTTAGTAAAAACACAGTCCAATTTGTTCTTGCTAAGTCATGTTTACCTAATTTAAAACCGGTTAAGGGAAATATTTTTTCATTTTTGTGTCCTAATATATGAAACTATAAGTAATATCCAAATGACTCAAAGCACAGAAGAAACTATGCCCAACCTCAAATAAAAAAAATCAGAGAAAAACAGGAACCTAAAGGACAAATTAAGACAAGGCAAACGCTAACATTCAAAGAAGAAAAATCTAATTTAAACCAACGGCTTAAGAACAAAAACAAAGCAAACTAGGACATGGCAAGAAAAATCTAATCCAAAAATCTACAAATCAAACCAAAATATTGTGTATTGTGTGTAAATAGATATATAAAATCTACTCATCAGATTTTTTTTTTTTGTAGTATGATCCTGTTAGTTTTAGTTGTAATGGAGAGACCACGTTAAGAATAAATAATTAAAGTTATAGTAGCCTCCTCACACACCATTTAATAGTAAAATGTTCTCCTGGGATCAAATAAATGGAGTTCAAAGTATTTTCCTTTAACTTTATCAAATATATTGTAAGTAAATGTGTGGGTTCCTGCCTTGCAGAAGTCTGAACTGTGCATCTGTCCCGTGAATGTGTGGAGAGCTTACGTTGATGTTGTATCTGGTCCTGTAGACGCTGCGGATGGGCATGCCCAGGCCACACAGGCAGCACTCGTCCATGTCGCTGGCGATGGAGCAGCCCAGACACGGGTAACAGAAGAACCCGTAGCAGCCTGAGGCACAGCGGGGGGAGAGGCATGAAAGGAAAGGGCTAATATCTGAAACTTATCACTCATCGTGTTCAGCCTGACCCTTCAAATACCTTCCTTATGCGTTTTTTTTTTTCATCTTTGAAGAAAAAATCTCTTAAAATGTACCTATTGTGTTTAATTTTTATGGCCCAAACCTTTTTTTTTAATAAAAAGAATCCTATATCTCTCTAAATTCACGAATTTGAATCTTTTCCTTAATCACAGACTTTTAGAAAAGTGACATCATTAAAGCAGGAGGAACCACGTTGAGACGGAGCTCAGGATGCTCCTCTCTTTTCTCCACAGAAAAAGCAAAGACGGCCTCTCACATGTTCCACAGTCGTCGCAGCAATCGCACAGGCCGGTCTGGAAATCAGAGGGCTGGAAACTCCCCGGTTGGTTGGTCACCGCCGCCATGACGAGGAGAAAAGAACTTCTCTGTGGGATGAAAAGAGTTTTTCTGCTTATCACCAGACAGCTGCTGCCTCGTTCCCGTCTCTCTCCCGGCGTAGGTAAGGTAAAATCTCTCCAGCTCTAACGTCAAACTGGGCCAGATCGGCCCAGGGCGCCCCGTTTTCGGAGTCCCAGGAACGGTGGATCTGAAAATAAATCTTACCAGCTGGAGAACTGGAGGAGGAGGGTTTACGCCTGTGAAGGAGCCTTTGACAGGAATGGATCGAGATCCGAGGCAGCAGCCACTTTTATAACCGAGCACACATGACCATCCCCATAAAACACACCTGCACACACCCACCCACACACACACACACACACACACCCCGGGCTGCCACAGCACCTCTCCCCCCCGTGAGGCCTTCCTTCCTCCCTGCTCTCACTCACAGAACATTTACAGTAAACTCAGTTTTTGTGACTTTGAAGCAGATATTGGTTTGTAAAAGCTGCCTCTTGTGAAAAGAAAAACTCATGCTAATGTTAACGCACATTCTGACTAATTTGTATCAACATTTATTCAGTTCTTCGTAATTGTCCCACAGACTGACCCACCCTGGTTGTTGGCCGCTCCAAATGTCAGATAACGGTAATTAATGACAACGTCAGACGTCAGATTATTTATGGGCGCCAACAACACAGAAAAGTGGTTCCCCAGTGCAAAGTTCTCCTCCTAAACTGTGGTTTGTCAACTGATTTGAAATGACCGTGGGTGGATTTTATGCCCCCCCCATCAACCCTGGCATGTATCAGCATTTCTAAGAACTGATCCAGTGTCTCCAATGAGCGGAAAACAATCATAAACTGATTTATCGTGTCTTTATTGAGGCCCAAACTTAAGTTCTTCTGGTCTTTCCCACATTTTGAAGACACATTCTTTCAAAACTTTGGTTCAGTTTTGGATGAATTAGTAAACCACGGTGCAATATGTTTATGTTAGGTCATATTAACCACATTTTAGGACCCGTGAGGGGCATCTTTTTTCATTTTTGAGCCGTGGGACAGAAAGAACTCACCGTAAGAGCTAAAAGAAATTGAAAAATAAAAAATACAATTACATTCCAATAAACAGTCCTTTAAACTTTACAGACAAATTACCTTGTTATCTCTGATAAAAATAGATGGGGAAAATATTAACAATCGAAACCCGCGAACATAGGTTACTTATTTAAAATATTAATAAAACTTAAAACCGGACACAATATAGTACAAAAAACAATACAAACCTTGTGCCCTTTTAGCCAGGAGCTAATACGTTTAAGTAAACTTTTTGACCGTTATAGCGACCGTTTTTTTTCTAACGTTTTTTCAACGTTCCTGGACAGTCCCGAGGTCTCCCAAGAGCCCTTCAAAATAAAACGCTTTCTTCAAACATAAAGAAATATTCATCTAACTTCGTCATTTCACAACACAAATTATGCCCCCCCATCAACCCTGGCATGTATCAGCATTTCTAAATACTGATCCAATGTCTTCAAAGAGCGGGAAACAATCATAAACTGATTTATCGTGTCTTTATTGCGGCCCAAACTTAAGTTCTTCTGGTCTTTCCCACATTTTGAAGATACATTATTTCAAAACTTTGGTTCAGTTTTGGTGTTTTGGATGAATTTGTAAACCACGGTGCAATATGTTTATGTTAGGTCATATTAACCTCATTTTAGGACCCGTAAGGGGCATCTTTTTTCATTTTTGAGCCGTGGGACAGAAAGAACTCACCATAAGAGCTAAAAGAAATTGAAAAATGAAAAATACAATTACATTCCAATAAACAGTCCTTTAAACTTTACAGACAAATTACCGTGTTATCTCAGATAAAAATAGATCGGAAAAATATTAACAATCGAAACCCGCAAACATACTTTACTTATTTAAAATATTAATAAAACTTAAAACCGGACACAATATAGTACAAAAAACAATACAAACCTTGTGCCCTTTTGCCAGGAGCTAATACTTTTAAGTAACCTTTTGACCGTTATAGCGACCGTTTGTTTTCTAACATTTTTTAAACGTTCCTCAAACGGCCCCGAGGTCTCCCGAGAGCCCTTCAAAATAAAACGCTTTCTTCAAACATAAAGAAATATTCATCTAACTTCGTAATTTCACAACACAAATTACACAAGAAATAAGAACGACAACAAATTAGATTTCTCTAAAGGTAATCTACACTCCATCATCCCACCAAATCATTACTGGTTTTCATCAAATATGGGATGTAAAGCATGAATGATTTCTAAACCATGTAACCTTTAAACTTAAATACTTGGGTCAAAAAAATTCCCTAAAACTTCTTCATACTGCTAACAAAAAAAACTGAGGAATCAAGGTAAAGATTAATCCTTCTCTATAAGCAGGACCAGCTTCTGTATTGGACGATTGGACAATGGATGGCTTGCCTGTGGAACGTTCATACTAAAGTCACATTGTTTCTCAGCCAAAAATTTAGTCAGGCGGTTAACATCCATTTGCTTGAAAGCTTCATTCAATTAATTTCTTGCTCCCACGAAGTTCGTTCCTTGGTTGCACTTTATGTCACGTACTGCTCCTCTTATGGCAATGAAACAACGGAGTCCGTTTATGAAAGCATCCATCACCATGCCATCCAGCATTTCAATGTGGATAGCTCAACAGCAAAGGCAGGTAAAAAGCAAGCCGTATCTCTTGTGTACCTTGCGTCCTTGTTTGGTGTAAAACGGACCAAAACAATCCATCCCACAATAGGTGAAAGGTGGTGATGGATCCACACGCTCAGATGGCAAATCTGCCATGCGTTGTTCCTCAGTGAACCTTCTGAGTTTCCGACATGTAGCACATTGATGCAAATGTGTTGCCACAGCTCTGTTGATTCCTGGAATCCAGAATCCATTTGATCTAATCTCATTAATAGTTAAACCTTTTCCTTGATGCTGCACTTTCTCGTGAAAGTGAGCAATTATTGCCTTAGTTATGTGATGATTTTTTGGCATTATGACTCGATGCTTCAGTGAGGTAGGGAATGATGCATTTTTCAGTCTTCCTCCCACCTTAAGAAGTCCATCCTGATCGAGAAAGGCATCCAACTGAAACAGTTTACTCTGAGAAGGAAGTTGAGCTACCTTACTGAGCAACTTTATCTCTTCAGGATACACTTGTCTCTGCAAGTCTCTTATGATGATGCATCGTGCGTCTTCTCATTCTTGTACTGTGCTGTGGTCTGTAGACTTGTCCTTCCTAACACGACGACTGAGACGAGCAACAGCCTGGATTGCCTTCGACGATGAAGAGAACTTTGACAAGCAATCTGAGAGACTTAACTGTTCCTGTGTCTGTGTTTTTAGAATCTTCATCCTCTTGACTTCGGGATCTCCAATCTGTATTTCTGTGCAAACATCTGTAGCTGGAGGTATCTCCCTTTTCTGTAAGAACTCAGAACCCACTCTGTGGTGGGGAATATACCATCTTTCTCCTTCTTTCCCTTGGTCGTGAACCTCCTCTGCTTCACCCTTTTGGATAATGTCATCCATAAACTTCACATAGTGTTCTCTGTACTTGTCATCTTCACCAGCTTTCTTTTGAGGTGACCGGGCCGTACCATGGCTTGTTGCTTATTATTAGGGAGATAGGGTCTCTCCTTAAAGGGGAGTGGCATGTCATAATGTCCATGAATGTTTCTCCTGATTCCTTCCTTTAACACATCCAGGAAGTGGATGTCATCTTGAGAAACAGTCTTTCCATCCTTACTGGCGTCTTTAAAGTCATATTCGAGGACCCTGAGGGCCTCTGCTGGGGTTACAGGAGGAAGCTCTCTGACAGAAACCTTGTGACACATATTGGTGCTGCTTATTGAGTCGTGATGAGGTGATGAACAGCCTACAATACTCCACCCAAAGTCCGTACGAACAGCATATGGTTAATTGTCTCCTCCCAGGATTACCTGCCGTGGTGCCAGTGCTCTTGAGCAATTGTAGCCGATCAGTAGACCGACTTCACACTCCAGCCGTGGTTGGATTTCATCTGCTATCTTTATTAGATGATTCCAGTGCCGTGCTGTGTCACAGGTAGGAATGTGCGTTCGATTCACTGGTATGGAGTCCTTGGTGTAAAGAGCGGGAAGATCGATGTAGGTGGCAGAGCTGTAACCCCTCACTCTCAGATCTGACACTCTTTGACTATGCACCAATGTGTCCTTTCCTGTCATCGTTGTTAGCTTCAACCTTACAGGATTTGTCTTTACTTTCAAACTGCTGCTAACTTCTTCATCAATAAAAACCGTGTCACTTTGACTATCAAGCAGAGCATAGACAAGTCTTTCCATACCTGGATTGCTGATAGAAGAAACCCACACAGGCACGATCATCGAAGTATTAGTAGATGACTCCTTAGTTGTCACACTGTCAGAACTGGAACCCGTTAAAGCCAAAACTTACTGTTAAAAACTGTTGTTTCTCAGCTTGTATATTCATATTATCCTCTCAGATCACTGCTTCGTTTGTTGGTCTTATATCTACACACACACACACACACACACACACACACAAGAATCTTTACTGTTCTTTGTAAGCACATTTGTGGCGATGGGTAACAAATGATGTTAGAAATAAGAATCCAAATGATCGGGGGGAAAAAAGTCTAATTTTCTTGTTATTGCCACATGTGATACACTTTGTAAAAGCAAAGTGCTCAGGCATGATGAGAAATCACCTGAAACACACACCTTTGCTCCTCCAAACGCTGGCTGTGCTGTCTGGTGTGCGCACACGGTGGCGCTGCCCCCCCACAAAAGCGCCCTCGTAATGAGGACCTGGATGTAATGACACATAATGAGCAGCTTCGGCTGAAACTCAGGAATAGGCATGATTTTCAATTTCCGACAGACTAAAGATAGACGTGGGCTAAATGACTCTGAACAGGGTTGTTATTAGGCTCCAACACCAAGAAAAATACCAAAACTTTTCAGCAAACAGGGCAGGCGGGCGTCCCATTGCTCTGTGGAACCAACCCGTTCCACTTTTAATAGTTTACTGCCAAACATAATGAATACCTTCACTCAAAGGTGGAATCACATAGTAGTGCTTAGACTGATGTAAAAAATGTAATCATGAGCTATTGGTCCCTATTTTGATTTAGTTTTACGATGACCTGAATGAGCAACACGTTTTCTGAACTTAAATACTCAGATCCTCCACTTAATTACAGGCTTCTGGGTCCAAATGATGTGTAATAAGCAAAAAAGCATGTCCAGACATCAACTATCACAGGTTAAATCACTCTTCTCTTTAATGACAAAGTGTGTCTACAGTATTGTGTATGTTATAGTAAAGGCTTTCCAGGACAACAGCTTAGTCTTCCGGCTGAACGTTTGCCTTCTTTAAAAGGACCATGAGATGAATCTGAGGGTTTGAGGGACGATTTACAGGAGAGAAAAGTGGATGAAAACTTATCTGTCACACAGTCTCTGGAATTCTTTAAGGATCTCTGTGTGTTCTTTGCTTTTTTAGCTCAAAACGTGAACACTTATACCTCTTTACAAGCACAAACCAGGTCCTTTTTTGTCCAAAATGCAGCGGTCTAGAGCAGTTTAAGGTAAATCCTTCTTTTAATAGTTCTTTTCTCCCGTTTTTCCATATTTGCTGCTAATATAACTTATAGCCATCAGCTAAATTGATCTTTAGCAGATATCAATGCAAACAGCTGTCCAAAAGTTCTACTTTAATGGAAGAATGAAGATAATAAAATCAATCATTGTCTTGTGAGTCCTTTCATATCATTATGTTTTATACATTTCATTTAAAAAATACGTTACTTCTGCTTATGTAGGTACTAAGTTATTTTCATCTAGAGCAAGCAGAACCATTCCTTTGTAAAACTGTTCTGTGTGCATCTCTTTAGGGGCTTTTAAGGTGGATTTGATTGCATATGCTCTATACTCCTGTGTCTTATTGGTTGTTGCAGCGTCCACTGTCTTGCAGCTTTCGCAGCACTTTGGTCCAGGACGAATGTCTCCGCAGGGGCAATAAAGTGTAACGGAGTGGACTGGGATTGAAGCTCCAGCTGTTATCGCACAGCAGGATGGATTCTGTGATCTCCTCATTTATGTCATCATGTGAAATCTTGAAGTTTCCCATTTTGAAATGTACATTTTGTGTGAATAAGTTGTGGGCACAAAACAGGAAAAGATGGAAATTATTGTAATTCTATTCTTACCTTTCCAGAGTCCTTTGCTGCCTTAAATGAGCTGAATGAATAGTTTTTATTGTTTAGAAACACACTTTATGAGTACATTTACCCTAAATTCTGGATACTCAGTGAAAAATATGGTGTTTGTAGCTTTTAAATGAAATTCAATAAAGGGTAACAACATTTACACAGACACACTGGTTCAGAAACATATCCGTCAGGTTTAAGGTTAATCGTTGGAGTAATTATGCTAAATATTTACATCTGACGCTGAAGCTTTACAGTTAAGGAGAGGTTTGATAACTCGACTGAATTGAATCTGTGTTTCTGATCATTTGAGTTTGACATTTGGCTTAAAAATCTGAAACTTTCTCCGTCAGCGAAGGCAGAAAAAGCAGCTAATGTGTAATTATATGAGCTCATCGGGGCTCTCTCTCTCTAAGGCAGAATGACTGTGTAATGGGTGAGGTTTTAATTGCAGCCTCTGCTCTGTGTGGGGATTAGAGTTTTCTCCATTAGGGGCTGCATTCTTCAAAGAGCCAAGGTGTTATTTCAGGCCAGCACTGACAGACATGCGCACAGCTGATGGGAGAGAGAGAGGCACATCTGCACTGACGTCACCCCGACCCCCCCACACCCCCTGGAAAAGCAGCCAATTTGAAGCTGGATCCTGGACCTATACCCGGTCTCTGCAATGTAGTGAGAAGGAGCACCTCCAAGCCAACTTCTGCTGCTGTTTGATGCACTTTTTTCTCCCCCCTCCCTCCCCTCCCTCCCCTCCTCCAAACTTCCAGAGCCACCCTGAGCCACAAGCATGAACACAAAGTTCAGACTATTAGAGGGAAAGATAGGCTGAGAGGAAAGCCTTCTGCTGGAGGAAATCCAATCCTCTGAAAAAAAAAAAAAGAAGCTGAATAAGTGCTTTTTCTGAGACAGTGTCTGGACTGAGATACTGCTGCTGCTGCTGCTGCTGCTGCTCGGGTGTCCGGGCCGAGGGGGGAGAGACCGCTCGCTGCAGAGATCCAGAGGATGGCAGAGTTCAAAAGGAGATGAGAAGAGCAGAGTGGAGGAGGTTTGTGCGCGGAGCTCGAGAGCTGCAGAAGTCCTTTTGTCTCTTTCGCACATTTGGACGGGAGCTGACAATGAGGATGAGCATGGTAAATATCTCTCCCCGACACCCCCCCTCCCCTCTCCCTCCCTCCCTCCCTCCCCCCCATGTGTGCTCAGAGTAGGTCGGTGTCTTTCTGGTGGTTTTATCGGTGCACAGAAGTGCTCTCCCAGGTAGGAGGACGCGTTTGCACGCCACCGTCTGTGGTCAGATATTTCTACGACTGAGAGTTTTTCTTTTTTTTTTTTTTTTTTAAGGGAGGGGGGGGGGGGGGGGCTGCAAGTTGCACGGGAAATGCGTGCTTTTACGCACTGTTTTTCGCACTTCCAGTGCGTCAAGCTCGCACGGGCTGCAGGTCCGCTTGGACAGACTTAGAAAAAAACAAACCAAAATGTGGACTTGCAGAGGCTCCGCGAGGGGTTGTGTTTGAGGTAACCGGTGTAGTGCACGCGGGCCGGCTGCCAGCTGTCTGGGTCAGAGTGGCCAAGTAGGTAGCGCTGTCTGTCTGTCTGGAGTCCACGCGAAAGTCTGCATCCCCGTTTTTTTTTTGCACTCACTTTTTTTTTGGCCAGAACATCACTCTCGTGTCACCTGACGTTTGTTTATAATACTACAGCGCTGAGTCCGTGAGTTGAACCGCAATCTGCAGGAAAAAGAAAAAAAATGAGATCATCTTTATTTCTGAGATTTACGCACTCCTCTCAACGCGCCTATTACGCGTCTGTTTCACCGTCCAGCCCGTTTCTTTTTGGTCACACCGAATCAGTCATCAAGCTGTCATCGAGCTCCAGTTAATGAGACAGAAGTGTAAACTCAAATCAGGATGGTCTCTAGCACGTGATCAGCTGGGATAATGTGTTGGATTACGGACACGAGCAAGCTGTAAACCTCTGACGCCTCCGAGTTAGACTTTGAGTTGATTAACTCAGAACCACTGCTTAAGAAACGGGAAAATGCCAGATCCTGTCGAGAAGAATGTGAGACTCTGCAGCTTGCTGTTGGTATAATTGTTATTTGGACAGCTGTTTGAATCATTTCCAGACTTTTTCGGCATACAACCTTGAATCCAACAGATGGGTTGATAATGATCTAATGATATCTGAGGCTAAAACATGCACTGAAGCTCAAAGCCACTGTCCTCAAAATGTCCAAAGAGCTGTCACAAAGTCATGGAAATCCACAAAAGTAGCAGAACTAAACATTTTTTGGAAGCTGGAAACAAAAACAGGTTTGGCTTTAATAAACCATCAAGTTGTTCCTAAACAAGCAATAATTCCAGAGCAAAAAAGCTGCTGTTCAACTTTTTTTTTCGCAGGAATGCAGATGGATCGGTCAAGAGACGTTTCCAATATAGCGTTCCCAGTTTGGAGCTACACCTGAGAGCGACTCATCAGATGGATTACAGAGTGTTCTGCGAGCTGCTGACATGAATTCAGAAGCCAGAGAGATGAGGAAGCGCTCGCCTTCGGGAGAAATCTGAGACCTGGATGAGCCTGCGAGCCCGGCGAGAGCTTTTCAGAGACGGACCCCAACCATGGACCTGTTATGGTGTGGCACCGGACCAGCGCTGGGCTTTTAACCCTTTCGTAGCACCCTCTACCCCAACCTCATGTCACATCCTCCCCTGAATTATGGAAATATTGTGGAAGACGCTGACTTGGACTCTGAGCCTGGTGGTGATGGCTGCTTCTGAATTTCAAGGCGTCAACAGACTTTCTTACAACTCTCAAGGTATGATGGCAACAGATGGGCAGAGAGCCCTGAAAGCGCTCACTTCTATTTAAAACCTGCTCATTAAAACCTTAATATTCCAGTTGTTTATTGTGAAATGCTGCATGTTCATCCCCCCTTCATCCATAGGTTATCCCTGCTAGGGTTTGCGATGTAAAATTATCTTGTATCCTGGAGGGTTGTGTGTTGGTCAGCACTATGGCCTCACAGCCCAGAGGGTTCTAGGTTCCCCAGGGGGAACCAGGACCTTTCTGTGGGGAGTTTGCATGTTCTCCCTGTGTCTGTGGGTTCTCTCCGGGTTCTCCGGCTTCCTCCCGACATGTCAGGTTGATTGGATATTCCAAATTGCCCTTAGGAGTGAGTGGTTGTGTGCCTCTGTGTGGCCCGGCATCTGGCCCATTGACCACTGGGATAGCCTCCAGGCCAAAAACCTGCATGTTAGCTTGATTGGACATTCCAAAACTGCCCTTAGTGTGAGTGTGAGTGATTGTTGGTCCTTGTGTGTCTCTGTGTGCCCCTGTGATGGACTGGTGGACCGTCCAGGGTGTAGCCTGCCTCTCGCCCATTTACCACTGGGATAGGCTCCAGTGCCCCCCCCCGTGACCCCATTAGGGAAGAAGCGGTTACGATAACGGGTGGACTGATGGAGGCTTCTTTGGATAACATGAACGGAGGTGTTTTTCTGCCCTGTCAGAGGAGTTCCTGTCCTACCTGCAGCACTACCAGCTGACGGTGCCGGTGCGGGTGGACGAGAACGGGGAGTTCCTGAGCTACACTGTGAAGCAGCAGCGGCCGGGCCGGCGGCGGCGGGACGTGGCGGAGCCCCCGACGGCGCCCCCGACGGCGCCGCCCTCGCCCTCGCCGCCGCCGGCCCTGTTCTACAGGCTGTCGGCCTACGGGAAGCACTTTCACCTGAACCTGACGCTCAACCCCGACCTGGTGTCGAGGCACTTCACCGTGGAGTACTGGGGCCGGGAGGGGCCCGAGTGGCGGCACAACACGGTGGACAACTGCCACTACGTCGGGTTCCTGCAAAACCAGCACAGCACCACCAGAGTGGCACTCAGCAACTGCCAGGGCCTGGTGAGTGCACCCATTCCCTCCCCAGAAAAACCCTCCTTCTACCGTCTAACACTGTCCGTTCGGCCACTCTGCCCGACCGTCCCACCACCCAGCGATCAGCTGTCATGTTCAAATCAGGAGTCCCGGCCAAAGACCTTGCCCCATATTAGGTTTACCGCCGGAGAACCCCAAAAAAATGAGCAACTCTAATGAAAAGTCTAATTATCCTGTCTCAGCTTTCAGTCCCGAGGCTTTTATCCATAGACCGTCTAGCGTCTCCATGCTAATCAAGAATTGGAAGAAGTTAGAACAGCTGCTATCCCCCCGTGCTTCAGAGTAACTCTAAAGAAGGAAGAAAGAGTCCTGCTTGTTATTGGCAAATGCAGTCATGTGGAGCAAACATGTGGCCAAATGTGTTGGCAAGGCCTACATTGAGTATCATAAATTGAATTAGTGTTTGCTCTTTTTTTCTTCCAGCACCAAAAATGGACAAAACTGTCTGTGCTTTAATCTAATCAGCTGTCTGGACGGAGTGAGATCTTGACATCACACACTAGTAAAACCCTAAATCATAAATGTTTTTTGCATGCTAGTGTGATATGTGGTTAATTGCTTTTATTGTTTGTTTTGCGCGGCCAAGACAGTGTTTCCTATAAACCCAAACCGAATGACCTACCGGGCGAAAGAATTGTTTTCTTGAAGTAATTAATAATTTGGGGTTTTTGTATTTTAATTTTTGATTGGATGTGACTGACGCAAGCGCCAAATGTGTGAAAACATGTCCCTAATTTGTAAGACGAGTGTCTGCGACACAAGTTTAAAAGAGTGTACTGAAGGAGGGAAAACTCAGGAGGCAACAATCAAAACTGAAGCGGCCTAAAGAGAAACAACCCGACAGTCAGAGCTCAAAATGATCAATCACAGGTTTCCCTTCTGCTAATTTACTGCCAAATGTTCAGATCTTTCATAAAGCAACCATTCATCTACCATTTTTAACACTAACTGATAATGATAATGAGAAAAAGATTACGCTTGTGAAAATCTGATCTAATGGCAAAATATGCAAAAAATTGCAACTTTCTAAAAATAAATATTAAAAACCATCCACTAACTGTCATTTTGCAGACTTATTCCCCTATGAGACAATTGCGGACTTCATTCAACCTCATTAGCTACAGTCATGTTCAGCATTTTGCTACTTTGCAATATTCCATGCCTTGCTAGCTGGCTACATTGAAGTTTGGATGACACAACATTGCTTTAAAACACGGATAATTCGATAATCAGCGTCCTTGTGTGTGGCGATGAGAAGGTTAAACATTTTAGGAATATAGAAAAGTTGACAATAGTGTCTTCCTGTGTAGCTATGCTAACACTCTACACCTAGCTTTGGGGTTATTTTGACATTTAACATTTTGCTACGTTAGGATATTTTATTTTTGACACCTTATCATGCAGCTTTGTTGGTAATCAGTTTGCTTGTGTCGACATTCAGCATCTCCAAGCTCGGTTATGTGGCAATAGTGTGGCTATGCTAACATTTGATGTTAGCCTGGTCGTTACGGTCGCCTGTCAACATCTTGATACGAGACAATGCCAAAGTCAACCAACAGCAGATCTGGCCAATTTAGAGTTTGCCTCACAGTGTGGCTATGTCAATGATTGACATGTTTAAACTGGTACGTTGCCTTATAGTTTCACACTCTGTGGCGATATTTTAACTTTTCATTTCATCCCTCAGGATGAGCAGGTTTGACATGTTCAACTGTTTTGCCACATCTACTGGTGTCTCTGAAGAAAGAAACCTGACTTCCAGAGTCATAACACACAATGTTTTCCAGAGTACTTGTACTTTTTTCTCCTACTTTGCCTTATAGGTAAAAGGCTTGCCATTGAGGTGACTTTCTTGGTGAGAAATAAATGTTGAGATTTAGAAAGATTTAGGCGATGCATGGATAGGATAGATAATTAGGATGGATAGTAACACCATGGAAGGGATGAATTTGAGTTATTGACAGACTTGTATATCTTGAGATATATATATAAAAAAAATAATTTAATGTTTTCTGTTGTTACTAAGATGTCTTGCAGAACTTGGCAGCTTTATCATAAATATCAGAGACAAACCATGAATAAGAACTGGTTTCTCTGACACCTTCTTGTGCCGGTACAGTTTTTTTTGGGGGGGAGAATTCGACATGAAACACAGCCGGTCAGAGTCAGACAGCCTGCATGTTTATGAAAGCCTTTTCGAAGCAGAGCTGATGCACAGCAGAGAGGGATAGAAACCGATTTATCCTCAAGGGGACTTGAAAAAAATCCATAGAGACATCTCTTCTAAATGTTAATGTGGTGAAGTTCTCAAATACAAAATTCATGCAGCACTCAAAAATGTAAGGGGATGGTTATTACAGTAACTTATGAAAAATGTATTTAAAAGCTAGCTTTTTCGTGACAGGGCAAAGCTGAAAGACCAACAAAAAGCACTCACATGAGCACAAGTAATCTGCATATTAGGTCGTTCCACATCTTTTGGAGACTGCCTCAGGTGGATGTGCACCGGCTAACCTCTACACGTGCAACCACAGACTCAAACTCACATGACTTCTCAAATTAAATTACTAGCTTTCCCCCCTTTTATAGAGGAAACGTGGTCACTGATTGCTGACATGAAAGAATAATTACATTGTGCAAAATGAAAAAGAGTCCCAGATTTAAACCTCTGTTTTTCTCTCATATATGGTCAAGACAGCAGTTTCTATCTAACATCTTACTCAGAGCGGGCGATGCACTTCTTTTTGCATGTAGCCGACTGCACTGTTAAACTGACCTTCTTTTTCTTCTGCAAAAGGCTTCTTACATTTTTTAAAACAATTTATATCAAGCACAGTTAATACGCTTAAAGCCAGCTGATAGAAACTTGGAATCTTTCCATTTTCTATTGACTTAAATCAAGCTTCAAATCGCCTCAAAGCCCACGGTGATAGCATAAGCCTGAGAAAATTAACTTCTAAGTCTGAGTATAATTTGTGCAGTTGTTCTGGGAATGTCTGCCGCTGAGAAGGTAGACTGCTCTTTCTCCCCCTTCAAAGGTTGCCGGTTTGAGCCTAACGAAATACGACCCCTGATGTGTTTGTTAAGCTTTTCAAAATGTTCAGATTATTTTCAGACTGAAAGGGGCAGAAATGACAGATTACTCACCACTCAAACTAATTATCGGTCCTTTCCCTTTTCCTCTCTGTAAACTAACGAAACAGATGGCAAAAACCCGCATCTTTGCATCTGCTCACTTTACTCCATGTCTATACACAGAGCAGAAAAACTTTCCCCTTGATAAAAAAAGTCTAAAAATCAAAATGTCGAAAAATGCCAAAAAGTATACTTTTTTTTTTTATTCAGATCGCTTTGCGCCATTGATGTTTGAATGTTGTAATGTGTCTTCTTCCTTTTTTTTTCTGTTCTCCCAAACAAGCATGGTGTCATAACAACAGAGGAAGAACAGTATTTAATAGAGCCTTTAAAGAACAAATCTGCCACCGCCTCCAGTGAACGGAACCTGGAAGAAGCACAGCAACATGTTATTTATAAAATGTCTGCCATTCCCTCGCCGCAAGAGCATAGCCAGGAGTTCAGCTGTGGCATTTCAGGTTGGTGAACCTCCATCTGGGTTGGACTCTGTGTGGGTGGAACTGACGTAAAGGAATAACTATACATAGTCGGTTAGAGGAAGTGCTGGTTTGGTTCTAGGCCCGGGTTCTGCTGGACATGACCGGGGCTCTTGTGTGCTTGTAGCCGCTCCTGGCCTGGACACCTTTTACCCCGTAAGAGAAAGTCTTAGTCCAGCCCTCACAGAAGGGCATTCAGATCATAAAAACCCATTAAACTTGGATTTTTATGGATTTTTTCAGAGGACCAAATACGGCGCTTGCTGATATATGAGGAATATGAGGAACTGGGAAAAGAACCAGGTGGATATTTTGGTATTTGGGCCAAGGTCTCATAGGCAGCGCAGAGTCTGTCATCGGCAGGAAGCTAGCATGCCCTAACACGTACCATCTCATGGCGTTTTCTCTCCGAGCATCTGGGCCATAAAACAAAGGCTGTTGCTGCGAGGTTCAAAGGGCCACATTCCCGATCTGCATCTATCAAACGCGAACCAGCCCTCTCTCTCCGACCTGCCGTGTGTCGTTATATATTCCCGGGCCCCGGACTGACTCCGTCCGGCCTTTTTTCGCAGACCTCATCAAGAGCGGCGCGCCGTGCCAGCTCGGCGGCGCCCCCCCCGCCGCCGCCCGCCCGCCCCCCGCCCCCCACGACCACGGCGAGCGGTCGGGCGGCGCCCGCCGCCGGCGCTCCGTCAGCGCCGAGCGCTTCGTGGAGACGCTGGTGGTGGCCGACAAGATGATGGTGGGCTACCACGGCCGCAAGGACATCGAGCACTACATCCTGTCCGTGATGAACATTGTAAGTTTGGTCCCGCTTTTTGCTCCGGTCCACGGCCGGGCGCGGCGCTTCTCTTGGCGGTCGGTCGGCGGGCTGTTTTGCGGCTCAGATGTCTGACTTTGTGCTTTTTCTTCTTTTCTGGAGGTCAGGTTGCCAAACTTTACCGCGATGCCAGCCTAGGAAATGTTGTGAACATCATCGTGACGCGGCTGATTGTCCTCACCGAGGATCAGGTGAGGCCTTCCCCCGAGCCGGGGGGGGGGGGAGCCGCAGCTTTTTATTTGAGGGGCAGAGGCAGAGCAGGCTATCCACCATATGGCCACCACTTCAAATGAAAGATGTGCTTCCCTAAGAGAGCCTCCATTGAGGGGTTTTTACATGCACCGCACATGTGTGTGTTTGATGGGAGAAACAGAGGACCTGCACACCGCAGGGGTCTGCTTGCTCTTTATGTAGTACAAGGTCTGAAATTCAGTTGGAATCTAAAGTCAATGTCAGAAGTTTGACTCTGAAGGAAAGGAAATGTCAGTCTTCATCTTCAGAAAAAATGTGAAGTCGAGCAACAAGTGGAATTAACGTCCAGATGGTTCAAAGTTTTCGGCTTTCCCCCTTCTTAACTGACCTGTGAAGTCCGCCTGTGTGAGGCCTTCTGAAAGCCACAGGTTCAGGGCAACCCAGACCCCCCCCTCCTCAGTGAGAAGTCCTCTTCTGGTTGGATGGGCCTAGAAAGCCTGAAAAGGGAGGCGAGCAGGAGGCATCCTAAACCAGATGAACCACGAGGAGCTTTGCCTCTCGTCCCTGATAACCCTTTAGGAACCACTGATGTGTCCAAATGTGCTCCACGTCTCTGCTAAAACAAACAACCTGACATTAATTAGATCTGATATTATATGCTGCGAGACTGGTGATGCTCACTCATGCTGAATGGCACCGTTTTTTGTCTTTTGCAGCCGAACCTGGAGATCAATCACCACGCCGACAAGTCCCTGGACAGTTTCTGCAAGTGGCAGAAGTCCATCCTGTCTCACCACAGCGGGGGGAACAGCATCCCGGAGAACGGCGTGGCTCACCACGACAACGCCGTCCTCATCACCCGGTAAGGTCTCGCTCTGTTGGCACCATAACGATCCGCTCTTTCGATCGTCGCCATTTTCTCATTCGGAGAAAATAGATCGCAGGCCGTTTTGCTCGGGCCGTGCCCCCTTAAAAGCAGCAACCTCCACAAGTCCCCGTTTGCGAGCTCAGACTTTACCTGCGAGCGAGGGGAATAAAGAGCCGGGCTCTGGAAGTGAGTTACGCCGCTCCAGACATGCCGTACCTGTCAGCCCGCAATTTATGTCAAGGCCGTTACCATAAAACAGCGAAACTCTGTCATTACCTGGAATAGGCTTCATTGTTGCCAGAACTGTTTTGGCCACAGAACCTAGCAACAAAAATACA
>JABUIW010000124.1:12729364-12741074 GCA_013363375.1 Menidia beryllina | reverse complement strand
GCTCTTTTTACCTGTCTTCTCATTCGGCGTTCAGCTTCCTTCGCTTTAGTTTGCAGCGCCAAATAAAAAAAAGATAAAACCTTCAGGGAATGTGACAGATGTTGGGAGAAAATGAGTGTTATTCTGGTAAAAACAATGTGAGAACTAAACGATTTCCGGTTCTTCTGACAAATAGGTGTAAAAACATCAGATATCTTCAGATATCTAACTTTTGCACCCTCACCTTCTGGAAAAATGAAGGCTTTTCTCAATTGTTTAGACCTTTTATTTGGTTTTCATGAACATTTGGAAGGAAACTTGACACGGAATACTCTCTATGTTGTCTACAAGTCTAAATATTGCCCCAAACCTCCCGAAAAGTCGACCGAAATGATGTGCATGGCTGGACTTGACGGTGCCTAAACCCAGCAATGCGCTCACCCGCGCTCACAGACACACACACCTGCTTTGGGCTGACATACGATCCCTTCTCGGGTCACCTGTAGATGTAATCTGGGAAGAATTGCCTGCAGTCTCCTTATCTGACCTGTCAGGCTTTAAGAAAAAAAAAAAAAGGACCTGCGACACCTGGATTGCGGAGCGGTTCTGACTCGAGCCCCCGCCCTCCTCCTCCCGCCTCTGGGTCGGGCTCAGAAATGAGGAAAACATGGATGTTTTCCGACGGGTTTCTGCCGGGGCAACGCCTTGGCGAGGGGGCTCTTATACTCCCATTCTTGGCTGGCTGAGATTTATAAATCTAACCCACGTCCGGGCATTTTTTAGAAGTGGCTTTAGATCGGAAGAAGGTTTTAAAAAAGTCCAGCTGGCCATGTTGGTGACTGGTTCTGTCAGCAGATCAAATGTGTGGAATCCTGATTTTTACGAGCATGACTCCTGAGCCTGCTACGCCATGACCCTGTGTTTGTGTGTTTGTCTGGCGTGTGTGCTCATGTGTGCGTCTAGGCTTGGCCTCGGTGGCTGGAATGTGCGAGCCCGAGAGAAGCTGCAGCATCAATGAAGACATCGGCCTCGGCTCTGCTTTCACCATCGCGCACGAGATTGGCCACAAGTGAGTTTTAAGACTTTTTAAGATCCTAATATAAAATATCAAGTTTGACGTTGCTCGCTGATGCAAAATGCAGAGGAGTCGGGGTTCGGGAGGAAGTCATTCTGAGGGATTTAAGGGGATTTGTCACCTTCAAGATCAAAGAGAAGCGAATGAAGTCCGTCCCAGAAAAATCGAGTCATGTCTTCCATCTATCATGATTTTAATTAGACTTGACTTGATTGCTTATTGTGCCGTTTAACATTTACGACTTTGGTGGGATCTGCTGATCACCGTAGCTGTCCTGGTTTAGCATCCCCAAAATCTGGGCTCAGAGTTTAGATCCAACCTCACCTCTTGTCTCATCTGGGCTCCATTCAAAGTAATTTGATTGTGCTTTTTTAGTTTTGTTTAGTCCACAAAGGGGTTGTTGACCCAACTCTCTGGCGCAATGTGGCGTTCACTGACTCCCTGAAGTTCACGTTGACACGTGATCAAACCGGGTGTGCCTCTGGATCTGGATCTGGTGCTGGAGCAGCCCCCTGCAGACTTCAGCCAGCAGGACGGGAACATCTTCTGAAAACTGCACTTTTAGGAGCTCAGACTGATGCAACAAATGCCGGGCTGTTGGCACATGTGGTTTTTAGAGAAATGTCTTAACTCTCCATGAAGTATTCAACAAGTAATGGCTGCCATGAAAATGTCTTGAATTTCCATCTAGCTCAATCATCAGGGGGAAATTTTGATGTGTCCGGCTCTTTTGTTTATGGCTAAACCCCTACATAGCCATTGTTAGCAAACGTTAGCGTGAGTTAGCATGTGCTTCGAGCTTGAGTCAGGTTCTAAGCAGCTTTATTTTATGTGTCTGTCGAGCAAACGAGTCGATCTCTCCTCTCAGGCTATCTCTAAAGCTTCGATCGTTTGTTGATCTTTGACTCGCTGGGTTCTCCAGACTCGCTCTGAGCCTCCTCTCCTCCCGTGCAGACATCCTGCACCGGACCTCCACATTTTTCCTCATGCAAACGTCTCTGTCCACATACCTCCGGCTCTTTCCTCCTGAATTTAAATCAAAATAATGATGATGTATTAGTCTACGCATTCCCCTCGAGAGACTTCAGCAAGATGGCTGATTTCCTTTATTATGTCTCGTGTCTGCTTCTGTTGTGGGTCAGTTGTAAAAATAGGCCCCGCTTCCAGTGGATGCATAAAAAAACACACTGCAGCGGAGTTTTCGAGCAGCCTGATTTATTTCCAGAGGAGGGTAAACTGTCATAAACGCCAGCCGTAGAATAGCAGAGTCGGGCTGTGCGATGTGGTCGGGGTTTGTTAGAGCTGACTCGTGCTAGCAACCAAAGGTTAGCGCCGCTCACATCCTGATCTTTGTTGAATATCTGTTTGTGAAGGATCTTTCGGGGTGAAATGAATGCTTTCCCTTGTCGTGGGGAGCTGTTTGGGTTTGGCTGACTCTCCCTCTCCCGGCCTGCTCAGACCTGCAGGCGGTGATTGACAGGCAGGCATCTGAGCGGTGATTAGGACTTTTCCCCTTACTGCCGGGCTCCAGACGGGGTTTGACCCCTGACCCCTCCGCACAGCTGTTTCAGAGCCGCCGAGCTGCCGCTTTACAACCCCCGTCGACTGAGGAGGACCCGGACTCTCCAGGGCAAAAAAACCCATCCTGCCCGGTTGATTCCAATCCCTGTTTGTGCGTTCCAGTTTCGGAATGAACCACGACGGGATCGGGAACTCCTGCGGCACCAAAGGCCACGAGACGGCCAAGCTGATGGCCGCCCACATCACAGCCAACACCAACCCCTTCTCCTGGTCGGCCTGCAGCAAAGACTACATCACCAGCTTTCTCGAGTAAGTGGATGACGGTTTTCTCTCCCTGTGGGATGTTCAGGGTTGCCAAAAGTATCGATACTCAAAAAAGTATCGATACTAAAATGTTGTATCCGGATACGATACTCGTTTTCAAAAGTGTCGATACCATTATGTTAAAATAGTGCATTGTTGAATAGGTTTGTAGAATAAGTCCAAACAAGTTTAACCAAAAAATATTTATTTCTCACAATTATGAAGGTTGTAGGGTCAGGGTTAGGGTCAGGGTTAGGGTTAGGGTTAGGATTAGGGTGATTAATGCGGGCCACCAGTCACAATAACATTAGTAACAGGTCAGTTTGAAATGAAAGACACTAACCTGTCAAAATTCAGTTAAATTTTGGGGTCTTTGTTTTTATCCTTGTAGTATCGAAAATGGTATAGAGTATTTTCCTGAGTATCGGTATCGAGGTGAAAATTTTAGTATCGTGACAACCCTAGTTCTGAGTGTGTGTTTTTGCCTGTGTGAGTGCGTGAGTGGCTGCCCCTCGTGTTGCGCGTAAAGGCACTCCCCGCTCGTTCGCGTCCGTCTCATCGCCGAGGCTCCTGCCAGACCTCCTTGTGGTTGTGTACGATAACTGAGTGCTTTCCACTCCTGCGTCCTCACACCACAAGGCGGGCGACGCCGGGGCTCGCGCGGGCCCTCGGCGATGATGTGCGGGCCAGCTGCTCGCCGCCGCTGCTCTGCGGATGAGTCCAGGAAAAGACGAAAAAAGTCGTAGCGCCGGGATAAACGAAGGAGAAAAGCAGCGGCGCTTGGCAGGGGGAGACGCTGCTGGGCCGGGGCCCGCCCGCCTGCCCTGGCATGGTAAAACACTTGCCCCGGGTTCCTGCTGCTGATTTCAGACAAAACATCTGGAGTAACAGTAAACAGATATTGTGACAAAGACGGGATCGGATTAACCGGCGGTTTGCACGGGTACACAAAGCCGGAGCAGAGATGTCTGGCATTAAGGGAGCAGGGGAAATATTTAACTCTTTCACTCTGGAGGGTTTCTCAATTAGAAATGCTTTTGGGGTGATTTCAAAAGAACGAGCTGTTGTCAAAAGTTATGCTTTCTGGAGGAAACCTGAATGGTTCATCTTAGATTTGTTGTTGGAACTCTTTGTTTTCCAGTATCAATTTTACATCCTGACAATTTCCAAAGTTTTGGAAATTGGTTCCAAAGTTTTTTTCAGACCCTTAAGCATCACCCATCTGATTATAAACAGAAAAGCATCTCGGTATTGTGTCCACAGCCAAAAATCCAGTGGGGAGATGGATAGCTTCGCTCTCTTTGGCTTTCATAGTGAAAAGAACCGGTTCAACACTGAGATCGGTTTAGTTTGCATTGTTCAGGGCGTTCAGAACACATCGTCTTTATATCGATTTCTCCAAGTGGATTCATGCTGATTCGTCATTCTTGTTGGCCACATTTGCACTGACAAACCTGGTTGGATGCCTCCCGGTCGCCTCCCTATGGAGGGATTATATATCCTATATCCGGGTTTCCCTCCTGAACCTGTTGACTCCACGACCTGACCTCAGACATGCAGACAATAATGGATGGATGTGAAGAAACAGCCATAAAAAGGGAAAGAAACTTGAAGCCTTCAGTGCATCAGGTGCCTTGGAGGAAGACGAATTGCGTGTTTGCTGTGCTTTGGTGATGAAATGAGAGGAATGCATTAGAAAAGTTCCCTAGCTGTGGCACAGTTTGGACGAGTCAACGACTCTTCTTTAATGCACTTTTTTAAAATAAAAAAAGGTGCAAATTTCTCACCTTTCATGGCTTTTTAATGTCATTTTTTTTTTTTTTTTACAGAAAATGTCTTATGAACATTAGAAATGTTTTCCAGAAGCTTTATGATAAAGAAAGATAATGGAAATGCCCCAAAAAGTATCTTTAAAAAGACGATATCTGCCTTTTAAACTATTTCCATATCAATCGCCGCTCTGGAAACAGCTCAGTCTGAAATTCAGCACAGAGCACAGAGCTGTGGTACCCTTTAAATCACACCGTGAGGTCAAAGACCCCCTCTTTGTGGCATTCTTTTGGACTGATACCATCCTCTTCCTCTCTGAAAGAGCGAATCACTAAACAAAGCTGAAAAACAAGCCCTGTTTGTGGAAATGGGATGCAGACTCAGTGAGAAGCGAAACCCAAAGTGTGCAGCAGACGCAGGAAAAAGAAGACTAATAATGCTCTTTAGGAGCCACAGTGCTTGATTAACAGCAGCTTTAATCAATATTTACTTCACAGAAGATGTAATTATGCATTTGAAATACATCAGGGCTTAAAAAAAAGCGGATAGGATGTCAGATGTGGCGTTTATAGGTCGCAGCTTGGAACCAAATATGCAAAGATAAGCGGTTGCAAATTAGAAAGAAGAGTCAGTCAATAGATGGCTTTATATGACTGTTATTGAGGATGAATGTGCCCGCCTTCGTTTATGATGCGTCGAAAGTGGTCTCGTTAATGTCGGTGGCTTTGGGGCACAGTGGTTTGACTCAGCAGCCAAGTTTTTTTCTGTTTCTGCAACAAAGAAAATAAAGACTGTCATTTAACATTGCGAGCAAAACTTATTTTGAGACAGACGAGTCTGATGGTTGTGGTGTTTTATACAGAGAAACGAAGAAAGCACGTGGACGGGACAAAAAGTGATGGTGGCTACTTCATTTAAATGTGTTTATGTGAAATCCAGCCTCTCAAAACTAGTTGGACAAAAGTGGATGAAAATGGACCCAGCCGCTCTGTAAATCCTCTAAACCCCATCTTTTTACCGAAAACCGAAATGTTTTTAAGTGCACGTTGATGACCAGCTGGAGCCGTGACTAATGGTGACTCAGCTAAACTCAGCAGTCTCTGCTACATTATGGGCCATTCTGCGGCCTTTTGTGTATTTTGTGAGCCGCTACCTGCCCCAGACAGATTTCGACAGGCTGTTATGGATTACGGCCGGTTGTTTGTGTAGGACTTGACTTGACTTTCGTCTATTTATTTGAGCCTCCTGCTCTGGAGACGCCGAGGGATCTGCCTGCGTCTCCCTCTGTACCATCCTCTCGCTGCTCTCAGACATATGGCAAACCTTTTTCTCTCTCCGGAGCTTCAGCTCTCATCACCAAAACCCGATCCCTCCGCCCGAGCATGTGTTTAATCGATTGCAAGTGTTAAGTGTGCTCGGGTCTGTTTGTGTGTTCGTGTTTGGGTTGCAAGCCGATCCAAGAAAGCGGATAATAGCGGCCGTGGTTGTCAGACGGCGTTTCCGGCTGAAAGCCGTCAGAGGGGGACTGGTAACCAGCGCTGGTGACAGGAATGATGGCATTAAAAGCCAGCGTCCAACTGGGACACAAAGAGCTTCTTCTCTGCCGTCTCGCTGGGTTCCCGTCCCTCTCTGGCCCGGCCACGGGACGATGACGGGAGCTGGGCTCTTTCAGAGAAGAGAAAAAGTTGTCCGGCTTCTATTTCAGGCGGTTTACACGGGGGCTTCGGGTACATTATACACCCCTTTGAATCGGGTCCTTTTTCTTTTAGTCGTATTGCTTTTGCCTTTAAAGTTTGCTACAAAAAAGGGTTCTGTGTGTAAACTCCAATTGTCCTCCCTTTTCTCCCCCTCGGTTGGAGTTTTGGATATTGCACACGCTTCCCCCTGCCAAGTAAACAACTTTGGCTGCGGTATTGGCCTAGATTCACTGTCTCTCTGGAGCATTGTGTGGCGCTTTGTTTGGGTTTTTCAGGAATAATTTATGAATACATTCTCAGTTAATCTCATGTCATTTTAGTCTAAATGCTAAAAGACGGGCAGTTTGGATTTATAAAACCATTTGAGTCGATGCCAAAGTTGTGGGATCTGCTCCTGATTGTGAATCGTTCTTATGACTCACACAGTCTGCCGTCTCACCTCTGAATCCTCTCAGCGGCTACGGGAGCCACAAGTTTCGGGGGGAGCCCACGATCCTGCTTATTAGGAGACATTTCCGCTCGGGATAATGAATTTGGCTGAATCCAGCAGACAGGAAGCTTTTGGGACAATGTCAAATAATATCCTCTATGTTTAAACTTTGACTATTTTGTCTCTCTCCAAACCAATAAATAGTGAGGCTTGCCCCCCAGTGCACAGAAAGTCTGGAGGCTGGTTTGTCTGCCTCTCTGCAGAATCAGAGGGTCCTCAGAGGGACAAGAATAAAGAAACTGGGTTATTCCTTTCAGTAACAGAGACCAGGGGATCGAGGGGGGAGAGATGACTTGGAAAAGAACCTTTTTCCTTTTAGTAAATGGCAGGTACGAATAGAAATGGTTATATGTATCGTTAGTAACCACAGAATTATGCAAAGTTGCAGTGTTTTAATGAAAACAGTTTTTCCTGAAAATAAAAGGATTTGATTCCAGGTTAACAGTTAAACCTGCTTGTAGATGCTTTCAATTCCCTGGCGATACCCTGACAAAATAGTTTTAATTTTCACATGACTTTTAAACTTTTTTGAAAGAAGGCAATCAAATGTTTTTTTTTGTTTGTACATTTGTCCTCATCTACTTAAATGAAATAATAGATGCCATTTTTTAATGGCATGATGGCTAGAAACTGGGGTGAATGACAACTTTTAATGGTCGCACTATCTGTTCCCATACAAATGTAAGCAGTGGACCCGTTTGCATATGTTTTGAGCATCCAAATGTAGCAGGCCAGCAGTTGTAGCTACTTTCAGGTCTAGCAAAAAAACACAACATTTGGTTTTTGCTTTAAGCTGGAAATGAAAATGAGTATTTAGTGCCGATGGGTTACAAAAACATTGACCTTTGCACCAACGGGACTATTTAAACTGAGTTATTTAAACAGCTACAGGGTGAGTCAAGAGTCACAGGACACCCTTTATTTCAGAAACAAGAAGGAAAATGACATACCTGAATACTCCACTAAGTGATCAGTGAGACGGGTACCTTTATGTGCAATTTACTATGTTGATAACTATTGAACCACTAGCGATATGGTTTATGTGACAATCCTGGTCTTTGATATGCTAGATGACCACCTTCCCATTGGAAAAGCTTCAATATGGCGGCTTTCAAGATGGCGGCCATGTTCCGGAAATGGGCTAAAAGAGAGGCTCCCTCACCGGTTACATCAAATTTGTCATGTTCCCTTCAGTTTCTGAAATAAAGTTGATTGATGTGACTTTTGACGCAATTAACAAATTCAAAATTTCCTTCTTGCTTCACTGGAAAGCCAATGCATTGCTGTGATTGGCTACTTAACATCTGCAGTAAGTTTTAATTGGCCCTTCAGACCCTGCAGTATTAAAGGGACAGGCAAAAAAAGAAAGAAAAACTTGTATTCATCAGCTCTGATTGGAAACTGTTGACAGGTGGAGCCTGAAGTGAAAGAGGCTAGGGGAGGAGGCTAGCTATGGAGCCAACCACCTTTTTCAATGCATGTTTATTGATTCATTTTCTAGAATTTGCATGTTTGTCCATAACCGTTTAATTGATAATATAGTTGTTTCTAAAGTCAATAGTCTGGACAAGCTGGTGTAATCAATTTCTTTCATGGAGGGAAAGTACAAAAGGGTTTACACAGATTTTTCTTCCCTTTATAGTGGAGATGATTGTTTGTTTTGCTCCTTTTTTCAAGTAAAAACACCAGGGGTGAAATAAAAGCCCGTCTTCACTCACAGAGATCGGATTACATTTTCGAATCCACCAAAAACAAGTTTGAATAGACGATTCGCACACCAGACTGCGATCTCTTTTCATTCATAATTGATTTAAAGGAATTTCCAGTTTGCAGAAGAGCCAGAAAGTTTTGTCTGTTCATTAACCAACCACACATACATGCATTCATTTACATTCCCTGAGTTTAATACACAGTCCTCCTCTGTCTCAAACCGTGGGCCCGTGTTGCAATGTGTTCATCATAGTGTAGCGCCATGTTATTGTTGTCACCAGGCCCACTTTTCCTTTCGAGGGATGGGAAGCATTCCACTGCACCTCGCAGCTGCCACAGCTGGAAAGAACACGTAGTTATAGTAAAAAGTCCGGCTAATATTGCGCCTGGAGAGAATCCTCTGACTCAGGCAGCAGAAGAGGAGGAGATTCTATCTGACTTTAAACATATTCTGAAGCGTGAACATATGACCCGCAGATCCAGGTCACAAAATGACTCCAGGTCATTTTATTTGGATTTTTCCACGCGCTCTGCCCAATCGGGGACACAGAAGCAGCAAAACCAGGGAATTCTGGTCTTTGTAGGCCAGATCCCTGCTCCCTTTTCCTCCCTTATCTTGTATCTGATGCCCGATACCAGAAATCAAACAATCCTCCACAATGTCTGTTGAGTGTGGATCGCTTAGTGTTGGAAACAGTCCTAATGTAGGTTTGTTTTTTTGACAGCTCAGGTCGGGGGACGTGTCTGGACAACGAGCCTCTTAAACGAGACTTCCTCTACCCGACGATGGCCCCGGGGCAGGTGTACGACGCAGACGAGCAGTGCCGCTTCCAGTACGGGAGCTCCTCTCGCCAGTGCAAGTACGGGGTAAGAAACCAGAAACCTCTCCAGCCGGCCGAGGCCAGCGGGTGCTGACCGACGTACTGCCAAAGACTCGGGATGAATAGCGCATTTGACCTGTGGTGCGAGACAAGTTTTTACAGAACGAGATGTGTACTTACAGGTACCAAGTACCCAGACATTGTGATTCCCTTTTTAGAGCAGCTAACCAATGGTTCATTTATAGAAATATTGAATTAAGTGAATCCCTAAAAGAATGATATGAGTTTTTTAGTTTTATATGATTAGAGAGGAGTGTAATCTTTCTGGGATTATTGAAGTTTTCTCCGAGTCGAAAATTAACTGGTAATAATAGAAAAACGTTTATGAGTAAAGAAGCTGCTCCATTTTTCTTCGGCAGCTGGATCCAGACGGACGTGTCGCAGCCTTTTTCCCCCTTTAAATCTCTACATTTCCCCGAAATAGACACGAAGGACTTAAGTCAACACTCCCCTCGTTTGGGTATATTTTCTAAAAAAACGTCTCAGTCTGTAATGGCGGTGATTCATGCCCCCCCCCCCTGCCTGACTAACAAGACAAACGTCAGAACAAAAGATAAGAAACAACCGTGCGGAAAAACGAAAGATTTCCCAAAGATTTGGAGAGAAACCACGTAACTGTAGCATCACGCGTTGGATAAAAGGGGGACGGAGCTCAGTCCAGATCCCAGTTATTTCATCTCATTGAAAGAAATATCTGACAGCGGATTAGAACGGGCTTAAAATCAAGCCCTGTTATTTTGGCTCCTAAGCTCATAATTGTGGTTTTAGATCAGCATGAAAGACGCACATTTATGAGCGGAGGGGATTCCAGCACAGCTCCGTCGGAGGTTTTTTATCTGGCCTCAGCTCTGCTTCATTCAGAGATGCCCTCCCTGGCATCGGAGTCTGAGTCTTTGGTGAATCTGTGAGCTTTTTCCACATTTGGGTGCATATTTTCTCATCGTTTTGCATCATGGAAAGAAAAGTAACACAGTTGATCTCTTGTATATTTGTTTAAAATGATCTAAATCACTGGTGAAATGTGCTGCTTAAGTTTAATTTCCACATAAGTGGTGAAATTCTGGTTAGATATCTGCACCAAATTCCTCTTTCCTAAGAACAGAATGCAGAACACAGTTTGGTTTGGATACCCACACCAGATTTTAGAGATCTAGCTTCTGATAGGCTCACTTCCTGTCCTCTGTGACTATAGTCGGTGATAAATAATCTCCAAACTGTAGAGCCCAGTGTTAAAAGCTTAGGGATATTTAACCTGTCATTTTAAAACATTGGTAGCGTTCTTTTTCTATATTTTGCCATGAAATGAGCGTTTCATCTGTGGTATGTGTCTTTGCTAGTTAATCTTTCTCATGTGAGGTTTTCCACATGTTTGGTGAGTTTGCATCCCCACGTCTGAAATAAGCCAGGACTTGTCTTCGTTTTTGGGTAGATTTGAGGGTCTCCTGGAAGACAAGTTTAAATAAAATGAAATCAAACAATCTGCAATCTGTAAGGAGGCAAAACAGAAAGCCTTTTTTTTTTTTTTTTTTCTCTCAGTCGAACAGCTCACAAACCATAGATCACTTTGTATTTTGGGGTCGTTGCCAAACAAGGTTTGGAACCACTGATGCAGACCAACACAACAGCCGTATTTCACTGACTATGGCCGGCCGAGCCTTCGGGGGGGTTCAGCTAAATTCTGGATTTTGATGACTGAGCCCTGCGGGTGTCGTAGGCTTTAAATCACCGCGCGGGACTGCGTCAGAGGTGGGAGAAGTAATTCAGACGTCAACGGGGGGAAGCCGGCGTCCGTTCCAGACGTGATTTAGCCACGGTGCTGCGTCCGGCCCGGGGGGGGGGGGGGGGGGCGTGTGAGCCTCTCCCAGCGCTGGAAGCTGGAAAACCAAAGGGGCCTTTGATGGCTGTATTAGCTCTGGTTCAGCGTAAATCCATCAGGCCCCCACATCCAAGCCGGTTAGGCTGCGGGGGCCGCTGACCTCTCAGCTGAGCGGGGCGGCCTTATTGAAACCAGCTGGCCGAGGGGGGGGGGGGGGGCGCCGCCCTCCAGCTGGAGAGTGGCAGTTTGCTGCTTTATTTAATCTGGACGGGTCTCGGGGAGCGGCGGGGGCCGCGGCCGTATTCGCCGACCCCCGGGGGTCAGGATCCGTGCGTGGGATCGTAACTCTCTTTTTTCACGGGGTCTGCTCGTCTGCCGCACACAAGGGTCCGGGAGAAGCCCTTTGAAGCTGAGATACGAGCCCGTGCAGTTTGCTTTAATGGGAAATCTAATGCAAGCTTGTTCCGC